>PVKM010007904.1:0-40304 GCA_004027735.1 Carollia perspicillata | reverse complement strand
GCTCGCCTGCCCACAGCTTGCCTGTTGTGCCAGCCGGTGCCTAACAGGCCAAGGACCGTTACTGGTCCGCAGCCCGGGCGTTGGGGACCCCTGGATTAAACCATTTCGTTTAAACTTCCACTTGATATGAGCAAGGTACAAGTAAATAAACAAGTGCTTTTGAATTATGATAAACTCAGGGATTCTTAATAAAGGGCTCATTCATCAAGGATATCACCCTCTGCCTTCTTCCAAGTCAGAGAACTATAGCATCTACTCACTAACCATCTGCCAAGCACCTAGAACTGAAGAAAACACAAAGAGAATGTGCACACACATTTTTGCTAAGCATGCTTGACGGCTAGCTTATAATATACATAACATATACAGAACATTCATAAAACGAAAGACTTTATCAACTACCCAAATCATCTGAAATAAGTAAATGGCATTTAGGATGGGAGGGATGAGCTCTGCTCTCTCAAAGATGGTGACATAGGCTTCCTGTTCTCGTGTCACTCACAGTCTGGGGGCGGGGGGGGGGCAGTGACACGTACACAGGCAAACACAGAACTACAAAAAACACTTCTATACATTTTACCGGAGTCCTGTGGGGCAGAGAGGAGGAGTCACTCACAGGAGAAGTTAGAAACGTTCTCTCAGAGGCAGGGAAATCGGAACTGTGTCTGGAATGTACTGTAGAAATGTGCCGAGGGGCTGGCGGGAAGGGGAGAGACCAGCCCTCCCGGTCCAAGCCCTCTCCTCGGTGGTTTTTTTCTGATTAACATCATCTTAAATGAGTCTTTTGCTCAATAATCCTGAATCTATTAAATACTTTCGGAAGCAGGAAAAAAAGAAACCTCAAAGCTTCTACCCTTCAGAAATTAACACGGAACCCCAGAATTTTAAAAAGTGCTTTTCAGAGCTCATATAACTCATCAGGGGACAAAGTGGAGTGAGAGAATTGATAAATGTCTGTGGCATAAATGATCACATGGGCTAACCAGTACCAGGCCCAAATCTGTTTAAAACGGGGATTAAAATGAGGGAACAAAGACAAAAGTTCAACATTGAACCATATTTCTAATGGTTATGACAATACTCATTTTTATTTCTTTTGGGATTTTCTGCTCAATGCTGTTCAATGCCACAGTCATTAAAGTAGACATAACTTGGTGAAAGTTTCCTTGCACAAATATTCTGTGCTTGCTTATGATATTTTTGAAATTGCAACTGAGTCATTTACCTTGGGTGGGGACCCCAGGCCCACACTGAGCAATTGTTTATTGGGAGGGACAGACAAGGCAGAGTCATGTTTCTCCGTGAAACCTCGGCTGCCTCAGAGGCTGACAATCAGGATTTTGCATTTTTCTTTTTTTTTTTTCCTTCACTGGACAAAGTGAGAACCAGATGTACCAGGACTTAACAAAAATATCCCTAATGACCCAAATGGTGCAAAATAAGGAAATCCTAGCCTACCCTATTGTAAGCCAGCAATAACCAAAATTGATGGCATGCCATAGGTGGTGTAGGTAAGTATGAGTATTTGTAAAGAGGTCAGGGTAACTTCTGGTTTCCACTCCAGCATTTAAGTAGCTCAGAAGTCACCACTCCATCCCAAAAATAACTAAAACTCTGGACAAAGTGAAAAATTAACAACTCTCCTTAGATCCATCAGAGAGGTGAGGCTACACGGCCAACCACTGTCCCCCAAATTAGAGGGACAGATAAATCCAGAGAATCACAACATACTAGAGCAGAAATTCATGGGCAGAAATCTCCCTGGGAACCGCTTCAAGGTTCGAAAAACCTAACCATAACTGATAAATAGCCAGAGGCTCAGCACAGACAAAACTGGGAGCTCACAACTCCCAGTCACAGGGGAGTCCCTACACTTGTGTGAATTTTACCCTCAGTAGCACAATCCAGGTCCTCACAGTGAGCATTGGGGGAAAGTCTCCTAGTGCGTCCAGCGTGGGGAGAGGAGAGGAAGAAAGGAATTATTTTGAAATGCACAAGAGCATTCAGTTCTCCTTAACAAGGTCTGTCCTCGGGAGAGACTAATTTTTTTACCATAGACTAACCTGCTGAGGTTTTATCAGAGCCTAACCTATCTAGGGAAGCGAAATACTCAACTCCATCTCCCCCCCACCATCCTGCCCCACCTAACGGGATGAGGGTGGGACTGAGAAGCCCGGGGAAAGTTCATAACCCAAGGATACAGGTTCACCAAAGACTGAGATGTAACCACTAGACAATAATAGAACGTCTCCCCTCCCACCCCGAGAACAACAAATGCTGGCTAGACTGTGGAGCAACAAGAACTTGCATTCATTGCAGACGGAATGCAAAATGATACAGTCGCTCTGGAAGCCGGTTCGGCATTGTCTTACAAAAGTCTTCATACTCTTAATACAGAATCCAGCTATCGTGCTCCTTGGTAGTTACTGAAAGGTGTTGAACTGTATGTTCAAATCAAATCCTGCGCATGAATGTTTACGGCAGCCTTACTCATCATTGTCTAAACACAGAAACAGCCAAAATGCCCCTCCGCAGGTGAATGAATGAACACCCTGTGGTACATCTAGACAAGAAAATGCTATTCTGCACTAAAAAGAAATGAGCTATCAAGCCATGAAAAGATGTACAGGAAACTTAAGTGCACATTGCTAACTGAAACTATCCAATCTGAGAAAGCTACATACTATGTGATTCCAATTATATGACATTCTGAAAAAGGCCAAACAGTGGAGACAGCAAAAAAAAAAAAAAAAAAAAAAAAATCAGTCGTTTCCGGGGGTTAGAGGGGAAGAAACAACGAATAAACAGTGCATGAGGCTTGTGGGGACAGTGAAACTAATCTGTATGATACCAGAGTGGCCGGTACATGCTATTACATTACATAATTGTCCCAACCCACTGAGTGTACAATGTCAATTGCGAACCCTGAGGTAAACTACACACTTTGGATGATGATAATGCAAATAATATAAGTAATGATGTATAAATATTCAGTTCCCCAAACCGGACGCCTGGGTTGGATGGAGACAAGGGGGGCATGACCCAAATGGGTAGAAACAGCAGAGGCAGAACCCCACTCTGCACTCGGTGACAATGGTCTTGAACAGAAGGGAGCAGCGGGAACACCACCCTCCAGGCTGGGGGGTTGCTCGTCAGGTTTCTCCACTATGAAGTTAACTTCCCCTCCCCACTTTCCATAGGAGAATTTTTCAGACTAGATTTCCTTGAGCGCACACAGAGATCATATTGTAGGCTTCGGGTTATAAGATTAGTTGATATGACTGAAGGAAAAAAATTCCCAGCTAACACATTAAATGACAGGGAATTGGCATATTTTTTTCCAGTTACACTTTAGTTTGCCTTCCAAGATTTCATGTATGTCTCAGTATTTAGCTCTATTTTCTTGGGAAAATGATATACAAAGTCATTTTCAAATAAAGTCAAATTCTTTTACTAAAGGTTTGTTAGGTAATTCATACACAAACTATTTGAATAAGTGGAGTAAATAACATATCATTTGTAACAAAGCAAAAGGATTATATTTATCATATATGAGTATACACACAAATAAAGTGTATATACAAGAACAAAGATCTGTCTACAACTTAATGGAATATATCTGGTTATAATGGTAGAAGAAGGTGTTTATCTGTAGTAAGATGATTTATATCATTATCATCACAAACAATAATTAAAATAGCCATAATTAAACTAAAATAAAATTAAACCAAAATTGTGATGGTAGGAAGAAATAACTACCTTCTTCATTTCACAAATTCTCTTAACACCTTCTGTGCTTCTCGAGGTCCTTTCATTTTCGCTTTAAATGTCATCTTTAAGAAGATATTTTGAATGGTCGTGCCTTACGACAAATTTAAAAAGAGTAGGTGCCATTATTATGGGGTCCCAGAAACTTAAAGTTCTGTCTGGGTTAAAATTGAAATAAGGTTTTAGACTTTGTTATTTCATTTTTCTCCCAAGTTTTAGATACCATGCCCTGGCAATGCTCTTGTATTGGTGTGAAACCACACTGAGATTAAGAAGCAACGTAGATGGGCAGGTTCCCAGAGCTCCAGTCTGGAAGGTCAATAAAACCTACTGGAAGAAATCAGAAATATGGTGCCAGTTAATTCAATGGGCATATTCAGGTTTCCTCATTCAGCTTCCTAAATAACCAGAGAACGAAAAGCACCATGAATGGAAGTAGATTTTTTTTTAAGTCCTCCCTGATACACCCTCTATAAAGAGCACTGTGTGAAGCCAGCTGGCACCCAGTAATATGACATTAGCAGTCTCAGTAGAATTTCTGAAAGCCAACAACGCCAACCCAGGCCACTTTGCTAAGAAGGAGTTATATGAGTACGTGAATTTTAAGGGTTACAGAGCCTCCCTAAAAGTTGTAGGATATAAGAAATAGCACACAACAAAAATACGTGCTAAGTTCCTTCTTTGCTTTATTTATGTATGAGACTTGTGAATTATTAAATAGGATGAGTGCACGTGACCCAAGGCGGAAAGACATGACACAGTGTGCAATGAGGAGTCTCCCTTTTCCTCGTCTCTGTCCAGCCAGCTCGGCTCCTCCAAGGCAACCGGCATCCAGTTTCTCATGTGAACTTCCGGAGCTCTCCCACGTGTTTCTCAAGATCCACAGAAATATTTTTTCCACACATGTGGTAACCTGTTATATGTTGTTATGCACTCTGAGTTTTTTCAGTTAAACTATTTGGGAGATACCTTTCTATATCATAAATGAAGACATGTTTTTAAGAGGTTCACATAATACTTCATCACGTGGTTGAACAATTGCTATTTATATAAAAATCAGACTAATGGACATTTAGTTGTTTATAAACTTCAGGTATTAAAACTGATGCTCCAATGAATCTTTGTCATATATCACTTTATACATATTCCAGAATACCTATGGAAAATCTCCTATAACAAATCATTTTAATAATCAAAACCCCAAATAAATACTAAACTGCTATTTATAGAATATCAGTTTGAAGGGAGGTCTGAGCAGTTAATACTGAAGTCCCCCACACGCCCCGGCCTTGTAAAAGCTCTTTTTGTTGAAGGGTCTATATAGCAATCTAGGATTTTATTCTTTCTAACCAAGTAAGTTTCTTAGAAATATTATTAAATATGGCATATAGTAAGTTGTTGGGTTTTATTTAAAAATTCATAAATAAAAATAGTTTTTAAAAATGTGCCTTTACCCCAAGTAAAAAATCGGCAAAGGATACAAAAGTTAGCACATAAAAGGATACTTGACATCATTAATCATCAGATAATACAAATCAAAACGATGATGAGATAACCACTTCACACCCACCAGGATGGCTGAAGTCAAATAGTCTGACAATAACAAGAGTTGACAAGAATATGAGAAGTAAGAACTCTTCCATGCTGCAGATGAGGATGTAAAATAATGGTCATTTTGAAAAAGAGTCTGGCAGTTCCTCAAATAATTAAACATAGTTACAATATGACAGAGTAAATCCCACTCCTAGGTATATAAACCTCCCACCCCCAAATGAAAGTATATGTACACACACATACAAACATGCATGAATATTTATAACAGCATCATTAATAATAACCAAAATGCAGGAACAACTCAAATGTCCATCAACTAATGAAAAAATAAACAAATGTGTGTGTGTGTGTGTGTATATATGTAATGGTTATATATATACGATTATGATATTATTTGGCCATAAACAGGAATGAAATACTACAGGCTGCAACATGGATAAAACTTGAAAACATGCTAAATTAAAGAAGCCAGTCACAAGAAGAAACACACATTATATGATTCACTCATGTGAAAGTCCAGAAGAGTGAAAACTACAGAGACAGATTAGATGCTGTTTAGGACCAGGGGCTGAGGGGTGGAGAGAGGAGGTGATTGCTAAAGGATACAGAATTTCTTTTTTTGACATGATGAAATGTTTTAAAAAATTGACTGTGCTGATGGCAATGACATCTAAAACTACAAATACACTAAATTGAATACACTAAAAACGATTCTATTGTACACTTTAAGTATGTGCCTTGTATGGTATGAGAATTATATCACATAAAGCTTTGTTTTAAGTCTCTCTCTCTGTCACACACACACACACACACACACACACACACACACACACACACACACATCTTGGAACAAAAAAAAAGGACCTGCCCTTGTTACATAATATACTGCTTCTGCTCCAGTTTATTTAGATAATATCTGGTTTCTGGAAGAATTAGCAGTTTTGTAATAAGACAAAGACAGTTTTACAAAGAAGGAAATATTCACAGTGGTCTTTTTAACCTTCCGTATAATCAGGCACCGTTGAACATTGAGCAGCCTACTGTCAGAAGCAGCTTCTGCCAGCATATTCCAAAGCATTTATGAAGAATGAGCTACACTGATTTCTGAATTGTCAGAATTTAAAAAAGCACAGCTGCTTTCAATGGAAAGAAAATTCAATTGAAAAGAAAAGTGGCAAAGCCTATTCCTATTGCTTGTGAAAATCTCCCTCTCTCCAGGCCCCTAGTCCACGGGCCATCAGGAACTGGAGCTCTCAACCCGATGTTTCTGTGCACCGGTTCACTCCTGTCCTTCACACCCAGAGCTAAGTCAGGGAGACAGTCTTCTCATCTGAATCATCAGCAAAACTGAATGTTCATTGTGCAGTCGGTCTGCAAGACAGTATGAGATTGTGTCTTTGGGGGAAAAGAATAGAAACCATAGACGATTTCTTTTCACTAAAAGGACACGCTGAAAGCTTCATCTTCTTTCATGGCAGTATTTTTAAAACCCCCTAAATCTGCATATATTTCAGGCAGTGAGCTAACTGCTATATATAGATGTTTATTTAATTTTACACCAACACTGTGAAGCAAGTGTCTTAGTGGAGATCCTTAACATGCATGACAAAGCTGACAAGCTAGTACGCAAAACGTCCATGGGCTCAAGGCCAGGAAGCAGACAGGAACCAGGGAGGCAAACTAAGACCAATGGTGTAGTGGACAATAAAGGTCTTCTAAGTCCCTGAACCCTGGAGTTCTCAGTTTTAAAGGAAAACGAAGCACTAGGGACATTCCTGTAGACCCATGAAGCAGAGAAGTTGGAACTAAGAATCCTCTCGGTATAAAGGGTCTGAAGAGCTACATAGTCAGTGAAAAGGTGGATTAGAAAAATTCATCAAAAGGCGGAGAGAACTATAAGGTAAACATCTTGGTTCCAGTTAAAAACTGGGTGGGGAAAAAAGTCTCCTTTGAAAATCTGTAACCAAAGTCTGCTCTCACACAGGCCTGAGATTCAAATTTATACAAGTCCCAGGGTCTAAGAAGTCCCAAGCTGAGAAATAAGCTTAAAATTGTACCCAATTTAAAGTTGCCTAGCAAAAGAAAAAAAAGAAAGAAGCTCTTCAGAGGAAGACATACGATCCTCACCCAGGCCCCACATAATTGCCAGGTACAGAGTGCAGAGAAAGACGAGTTTCCCCGTCCGCGTGATAAAAATACACGCCCAATCAAGCCAATTTGAGAGTTAGAGTAGGCAAAGGCTGTCAAAAACAGAATTAGACCTTCTCTAAATAGGACATTAGTTACTGAAATGATCCGTTACAGGAGGAGAGAAAGCGAAGAAATTTGAGAGACAGAATTTAGGGAGAGAGGATTAGAGAGAGAACTTCTTTGTCACAAGGAGAAGGAAAAAATTACTCATAGCTACATGAGTTTCTGAGTGACACATATTTAAAACATTAGAGCAATATAAAACACCTTGATATAATAGATATGTATAGAACTCTGTACCCAACAAATAAAGAATAAACATGCTTATCAAGAATATATACAATGTCCAGGAAAATTGCCCATGTACCAGGTCATAAAGCAAACACAACGATCATCTAAGAACCAATATTATACAGATAATACAGATTGAAGAGGCCTAGACGTGCCTCGGCCCCTCCCAACTGCAGGTCACAGACAGTCCCGCCGGCACAGTGGTACTCTCAACCCAGTGAACCACTGGACACACTCTGATTTGTACTCCTGACGATCCTGAAAGCCTTCTAGGTTCATCCTCCAGCTGCAGGCTGCAAGCAGGCCTGCTGGCCCAGAGAGCAGGTGGGAGACATGTCTATGCCTCAGGAGATCCTGGAAGGGCCCTGTGCTGGGCTCCAGCCCATCCATCCATGTCAGGGGCCAGTCCAGCCCACTCAGGGACCTGGCAGGAGGCACACCCACTCACGCCTGCAGAACCAGGCCTGTAGACCTCAGTCTTGGCCATGGAACCTGAAACAGCACTGGGGATCAGTTCTAGTGCCCAGGATAGGTTCTGCGGATCTGATACTCCACATGGTGACGATAGTTAACAAACTGTATTATGTACTTGAAAGTTGCTACGAGAGTAAATCTTAAATGTTCTCCACACAGACACACACAATGTAATTATATGAAGTGATGAATGTTTGAACTAAGCTTATTGTACATGATATAATATAAATAAAAAACATGATAAACAGTGCTGAAAGTACATATACATCAACCTGTTCAGCTATTAAAAATAATGTTTAAGAACATTCTTGTATATTCTTCTTTGGGTTCATGGGAATGTGCAGATTTTCTAGTCTTTACACCTAAAGACTGAAATTTCTAGAACACAGGACATGTTCATCATGTTCAAGTTTAAAGAAGATGTTAAACTGTTTTCCACACTTGTACCGATTTGCATTCTCATCAGCAGTTACAAATGCATTACTTACACTAAACTTATACTTATCTTATCAGCAGTTACATATGCATTCTCATCAGCAGTTACAAATGCATTACTTACACTAAACTTACTTCCAAATTCTCTACATTATAGTGAAGTATTGATAACAGAGTATAATCTTATGTTGTAAAAAGTCCCGGAGTACACAATCTTACATATTAATATTTTTCAATCTTTCCCAATTTCTTCATAGTACCATTTCCTGGGATTGGAATGCCGGAACAACAGAAACACACATTTGAAACGCTGTTACATATTACCCCATTGCCCTTCCAGAAAATCTCCATGAGGGTCCATTTTGTCATACACCCACCAACATAGACCAGTACTAACTTTTTCTTTCTTTGCCAATTTTATAGCAGAAAAATGACATCTCATTGCTTCCATTTGTATTAATTGAATATTCAGTTGGTTTGAATATGTTTTAATAAGTTTATTATTCATTTGCATTTCTATTTTGGGGTTCCCAGTTTAAATTATAAATAATTTGAATCAGTCCTAGAATATATATAAGATAATCATGCAAATAATAACAAAATCTACTACTGTTCCTTATATTTTATCCCTATATTTATATACAGATTTAGCAATAATGATTTTGAGATCATTAATTCTACAGTCCTATAACGAATAGCTAGTTTTTCTAAGATTTTGTCACGTGCTGTACACTTGGCTAAAAACTTCATATACCTGATTGGTTGATTTATTTACCTATTCATTCAACGGTTATTTACTCTGTCTGAGGTAGCAACCTGTTGTGTAGTGGTGGATGAAACAAAGCTTTTATGCTCGTGTAGCTTGGTAAGATGATGAGCCATAAGCAACCAATCAAACAATCACTTACAAAATCTAAATGCAATAAAAGAAAGGGAAGTGTGTGAAAACAGAGGAGAATGTGGGGCTGTATTTAACTGGAGTAACCGGAGAAGTCTTCCCTGAGTGGCAGCCAGGAGAAGGAACCAAAACACTGCGGAGGGGAGGAGCTTTCTTGCTGAGCGAAGATCGTACCCACAAACCTCGTTTAGGAAAGCGAGGAGCTGAATGAGTAGCACACAGTAAGTGAAAGGGAAGAAGGTGAAATTGAGTTGGAAATATCAGCAGGGACCAGATGGCAGGACCATGATGGCAAGGAGAGGAAGCCACTTCATTCCCTGAGCCATGAGAAGCTTAGCCTTAGAGAGTAGATAGGCCCAGAAGTGGCCTTGACCTGCCGACTTTCCAAACCTTAGGTTAACTGAGTACCACACTTCGATTATTCTCTAGAAACTTCAAGTATATCCTGGCTGGTGTAGCTCAGTGGATTGAGCACGGGCCTGTGAAGCAAAAAGTCGCCGGTTCGATTCCCAGTCAGGGCATATGCCTGGGTTGCAGGCCAGGTCCCCAGTGGGGGACACATGAGAAGCAACCACACATTGACGTTTCTCTCCCACTCTTTCTCTGTCCTTTCCCCTCTAAAAATAAATAAATAAAACATGTTTTTAAAAAAGAAGCTGCAAGTATAAATTAAACTGCATTCTTTAAGAATCATATAATTATCCTGTCTTTCATAGATTTAACATAGCTTAAAAATAAAACAAACTTGAACTTCTGGGGTGGGGGGAATGTAATAAATATCCTTATCAAATTCATACTCCCTTCAGTGCAGAAGCTAAACTTGAATTGGGCGTTCTAAATCAGGCTCTTTACGCGACATCACAGATAGAGATCCAGCCCTTGCACCCGATTACAGCCCTCCGGTGTTCCGTTTAACACGAGGCTCGCCCAAGGGTCTGCGTAGGAATGAATTTGCTGAAACCGTTTTAGGGATTTTCTCACTGCGCACAGATCTGTGCAGTGTGGCAGCATCACGCGTATCCTAGTCATCTGGATGACAGCATCCTGCTGCTTCGTCTGCTTCTAGAAGTTCTTAGGGTTATAGTAGACCATCGTATCTCCCTAAAAGGTCTCTGTTCCTATTTGATCCTCACAAAAAGCCTGAGACATTGGCTGAGTAAGGGTTAATTGTCTCCATCTCATAGATGAATAGATATAAGCCAACCTCAAGGAGATTCAGATTCCTCACCTATGACAGGGAGATAGTAATTCTTACTCGGCCAACCTCTTGTACTCACCACAAGGAGCGAACAAAATAATCATGGATGGGAGAGTGCCTGAAAAGCTAGAAAACATCATAAAAGGTAAGCTATTAGTATGCTATCATAAAAGAAGACACATCTGTACTGTATACATTACAACACAGTTGTACAAAAAAACGTGCCTAGTATCCACATGGGAATTCCATCTTGTTCTGAAGCCCCATGATAATAGACCTGGCAGTAGGCGAAAACCTAAATCTGCCGATTCTGAGTGACTCAGTCTCTTCCAATTTAAAACAATCTCCTTTCAGTTTAATTCAGTCCATTTTGGGCAGAGTCAAGGTAAAGTTGAAGCCCTCCATTAGGACTGTCTCACCTGAGTCACAGATGTCCCCGCTCTGCTCCCACATAACAAGTGAGCACAAGGGGGAGCTTACCCATCTTTGTGGCATTATGGAAGGGACCCTGTGCTTCTCTCTGGCTCCCACAGTCCTTGGCTAAGGTAGGCTCCTTTTACCCATCTTCATCCTGGCCTCTATCCTCTCTGCATCTGCTCGTGAAATTGTTTAGCTGATGTAATGCTGGTTTCTTCTCGGCCCAGCAGCTCATGCCTGGCCCCTCGACCTGACCTCACTTCTCTCTGCCTTTCTGATCTGAGTCTCAGCCTTGGACTCCATCTGACCCCTGGTGAGGTCATCCTCTCTTCAGCCTTTGCTAGGGGTTCCCTCTTCTCTCACTGTGGCAGCCTCACTGCTGGCCTGCCGGCTCTCAAACTTTGGTGTAACTGGGCACATGCGCGAGTTCTGAATCCCTCCGTGCTACCTACCAACAGATGTAAGGAAACAAGATATATTCTCTCTCTGTCCTTCTATACCCCTTCCTGGAACTGCCATGAGATTCTTTTTTTTTATCTTTTATCCCTCCTTTATTTTTCACTTCTTTTCACGTGGTGAAGAACAGAGTAGCAAACCTGCTGATCAAAAGGGAAAAATATCCGTAGGTGTCATCCCTATTCCTTCCTTTACCTGCCTGCTCATTCTGTAAGACCCTCAAGAGCCCAAGACTCTGCTATGCTTCTTTGCACATAAACCAGTGCTTTGCCTATATCAACAATAAACAAAGTTTGTTGATTGAATTAATGATTGAATCTCCTTAATTTATTGGTAAGCAGGTCAAACATTTAGTCCAAATTAAATATAACATATTGCTTTTTCTCTAGTTGACCTTAATGACAGGCAATACAGAGCCTAGCATATAGACCTAAATTTGAGGAAGGGAGGCAGGAAGAAATAATAAATAAAAAGTTCCCCACCAAAAAACTGAGCTTCAAAAAAAACATCCAAAGGCAAGTATTTAAAATTTAAAAATTAAAATATCATTATTTGTCTTTTTGCCTGTGCAACACAAAACCAGCTCAAATCTGTACTCCCAAAATCTCTGAATAAGGATTTTATATAAGCTGTGTTTCTGCTGTGATCTACTACTTGTAGCTGGGGGAGGGGTTACAGCAGAAATTCTTCGACATTTTCCCCTACAGACATATATATATAATTAGGACCTCCTCCTCATAATAATAATACATAAAAGATTCAAATGAAAGTAAAATCCATCCCCTTGAAAGTGGAATTCTCCCATTTTGCCGATTTAAAATTCATTGCCTTCTGAAGATTGTAGCTGACCCTCTTTCCCTCTAAAAGGTCAATGGCATTCAGAAATCTTCCTGGAGAAGTGAGTGGCTAACTCCTATGCAGAGAACAGTAACCAAATTTTAAATTGCGGCACACTCATGCTCAAGTACAGCATCATGACAAACACACACCAAGAAATTTGGGGAGCTGAAGGTTTGTGAGTTCGAAACGTTATTTGGTTAACGAACAACAGTAGCACTATTCTCGGGAAGCACACCACAGAGGGAGGCGGGGTTTTAGATCTGTTTGTTTATGTTTCCGAAGGGGATTTAAGCAATTCGTTTTTGCGCAGTATGTCCCAGAGTGGACTAAAGCATCGACTGGGGTGTAGGAGGGCACATTTATGCCGAGGATTAAGGTCCTTCTGAAGAGCGCAATGGTAGACAAGCAGGAGGAAGTCCATCTGCATGCACCCTTAGCTTCTGCTTTCCAAGTTCACCTCCTTTCCTCACCCCCAGCATTGTTCGTTCTCTCCTTTTGTGGGGGAGGGGTACTCTGAGATGAGGTGACGTTCTGCGGAGGGTTTCTGGACACTAATCTCTTAAAATACTCGCACGCATGGGCACTAGGCAGCCAAGGACTTATACACAATGACATCATTCTGGAGTATTAAAATATGTCACCCGAATTGTTTTCCTGTGTGGACAATGTAATATGACTACAGATAGTGACCTAGTGTGTATGTGCTTGGGTGTCCTGTCAAGGAGAAAAAAAAAAAAAAACACTTGTAAAAGTCTTAGAAACTGAAAACGCATCAGTGAATAGGCCTTTATGTTGGATATTTATGGGGAATTTGGTTTGTTTTCTGATTCTGTTTCAACTTTTAAGGACCACCGTTAATGTGATTAATTAGCAAGAATTTATTGACTTGAAAAATCTCGACAGCCAAACATATATGATTTTTTTAAATGTATTTTTTCAGGTGAAACTATAAACTGGAGGTCTAATTAAGACCTGCTGTTTCCTGAAATTTTGTGTGCACAGCTCTGGGAAGTAAAGTTGCATGGAACTTTACTTGAAGGGGTACATGTAATCTTAAGAGAAAAATCCCAGGGTGCACTTCACTCCCTCCAGACATAGGTCTTACTTAAAGAGTCCCAGTGAATTTATATCCGTGGTAAACATGAAAGCCCGCTATGGAGCTGGCTCAGGGAAAACTCAAATCAGCTCAAACATCATGGGTTGAGGACTTCAGCTGTTCCTAGTCCATATTTCCAAAGTTACACTTAAAAACCCTGATCGATCATGCAGTTTCAGTCTGTTGACATTTTCTTACGTGTTTCTTTCCCATTACTTTGTTAAGAATAAGTCTTTCTAACAAAAGAGAGCAAATGAGCTGACAAGAAATGTAATAATAATAATAACAATAATAATAACAATACTAGAACATTTTATGTAAAACAATTTTTTTTTGACTTTCAATGAGGTTGCAAAAGGCCTAAGTGGAACTGATTTCTGACCAGTACCTATTTTACCTGCTTCCATTAGAAAAATCTATTTTCCTTTTCTTAATGTTGCCTTTTCATTAAATAGTTCCAATGTTAGACTTTAAACTGCAAGAATAAAAGAAATCTACGCTTTTCTCAAAACCGATCGAGTTTTATTAGTTTAGCACACATATACATGGTTTATCCCAACCTTCACTATTCGCTGATGATAAACTGCCGAAGTCAGGATTGCTTCAAAATAAGAAGCGAATTTTTTTTTCACTCACTTGAAACAAGCTTTCTTCTAATGCCCTGGTTGTCATTCAGCTAGATGTTTTGAACTGATAGTTTTTCAAACTGATTACCTTGTAAGAAGTGAGGAGAAAAATCATTGAATTCCAATTTTTTCATGTATTTTTTAAAAACTATATTGTAAAAGAAAGTTGTCCAGCTTGCAAATCTCAACGAAGAAACAAGTTATTTCCTTTAGATAACACACTAAGTATCAGGTCATAAAGGATCAGCTAACAATTTAGTCCCGGTGCATAATTCTGTAGCCTGTAAGCTCAGCAGAGCCAAACACAGATAATGCCCAACACAAAAGCCCCTTTTTCCACTTCATGGGGACAGCCTCATGCGCCTCCCTAAACGTGCAGGGGAAAAGAAGTTCTTCCTTCCCTTCATAATACTGTACAGTGCTTTCGTCCGCCAGCTCATTTTCCCAGGAAAGGTCTTGGTCATTTCCTGTAGGCTTTCTGTGGCCCCCTCAATGACCCGGAGATGGAAACATCCATGGTACCCTCTCCTGCCGACATTTTGGCTTCCCTGGCTCCGGCTTGCTGTGCTCCTGCCTCATCTCAGATCCAGCAAAGGCCCTTGCTTGGGAGCTCAAAGCTTCAGGCCACACAAGGGCAGAGCAGCCAGTCAAAGTCGCTCCTGGCACCAAGGAAAATTATTTGCCCCGAGAGGCAAACACAGCAGGGGCAGTGTCCAGAGTATCAATCCCTCTCTTCTGTGTTATAAAAGGCCCTATTGTAGAAGCACAAATCACTCAGAGATGGCATGTACAATGTCTAATCACTTACTAGCTATTGGGCATACACTGGGTACAGGACCCAAACTAGACACTCTCTGTAACCTATTCACCAGAGGAAGGCAGGGGAGAATATAACACAGATTTATATTCATCTCCTCCTCTAGCCCTTCACCTCTCGGCAAACACACATCCTTTGAACAACTAGACAACTACGATCATAACAGAGATGTGGCTATTCTGATCTGTGAGTAGCCAGCTAAAGGGAAAAACACAAGCTTGGTATTCACGCTGCCTTAGCTTTGAATCCTGTCTCTAAGTAATAAATGGTGTGACCTTGGGGGGTTTCATGACTCTCTATGGGATTCTCTCTCTCTCTTTTTTTTTTTTTTTTGATTTGTAAAATGAAAATGATCCGCACTACATCCTAAGTGCTGTGAAGAACACTTTACTATGTAGAAGTTCCAAAAGCTCTGCGTGGCGCATAGTAGGTACTCCTCAGTATTATTTGTCCCCTACCCCGCTTCTAGAATTCTAAATGCTTGTCAAGGTATCTTATTTGACCCTTACACAAATCCTGCTCCTAAATATTTTCATCTCAGAGGCAGAATTTGAGGTCTTTGGATTTCTTTTCATTTCCTTTTAGGAAACTCTATTGAAAAGATACACTTGTTGTCTCCAATTACCTTAGCTCTGTTCTTTGGCAAGTTTTACAAAGTACCTGAAGCAATAAAAAGGGTTAATTTTATTCCAATGTTCCAGATGTCTTCAGCACCTTAACTTTAGTAATGTACTAAGAACAGTAAGTCTTTTTAATGAAAGTGAAAGGTATGCATTGTACTTAAATCTGGAACTTTTTCCCCTAAAGAAACGCTGCCACCGGGACCGCCATCCCGCCATTTTAGACGGGGCGAGATATGTTTTCGCTCAGGTTTACCCTTTTTCAGCACATTTTCAACCAACTGCAGTTGGTATCCAAGCAGTTAAAACTACATCAGCACTAATAGCTATGAGCTCATCTTGTATAAAGACATTTTTAGTTAAACACCACGATCTTGAGCGGGGGGGACGTTAGCGTGCTTAACCAGGCTGGCTTGGAATAGCTCACAATATGACGCATACCACAGGAAATAGAGTGGTATGAGGCACCTACAAAATATTTTTCAAACAAGTCATTGACGCTGTAAGCCCCATGCCTCAGCTTTAGGAAGTCACTTATTAAGAATCAACACCAGCCGTGCCAAGCTAAGCTTTTGCTCTTGGTGATTTTCCAATTGAATATTCAGGGCCCTGTCTCAGTCTTGTTTTCAGGGGAGTACATGCCTGGAATGTTAGCAAGCTATTTGCTGGAAAAAATGCCCACAACAGGCCCAATGTCGATCACATTAATGCGTTTGAGTGGGTATAGAGTGCAAATGATTGAAAATGCTTCCAGATCCCCATTGCAGGGGACAAAGCAGGCTCTGTTCTCTGATCTGATGGTCATTTTTTTTTTTCCAGCGGAGGATGTGGTGCAGGAAGAGGGAAGAGTGCCAATCTCTGTCTAATGGTTCCAAACAGGGCCTGGGCCTAGCTCTCTGGATGCTGATGAGTGGGAAATGAAACACAGATGGGTCAGATGGGTAAGGAGAGAGGGATTACAGGTCAGGCCAAAGAGTTGGAATAAATTAAGTGCTTATGAGGTACAGAATGGCACATTGTGTAAGTGAATGGACAGGGAAAAAACATTCCAGCATTGTTCAGTGCAGCGAGCGAACCCCGCGTCCCCTTCCCAGACCAGCAGAAGCCACAGAGATCCTCGTCGCCGGGACGTGTGTGACCGACAGACTGAAATATGGCTGATGGGTGCCTGGAACATTCTTCTAGACATCCAAAGAAGTCAATTTTGTTTTATGACACATGAGATGTAATTTATTGGGAGTAATGTTTAGGTTCGTGTGTCAGAATCACAGAGGGTCAGATTTGAGTTCCCTGGGGATCTCTGGGGAGAAGGTGAGTAACCACAAATTAATACAACAGGGAAATAAAGTGACAAAAGAAATGTTTCGTTGCGCCTGAAATATTGAACCAATTTCCCCCGTTTAGCCTTTTAAACCTTTGCTCACAAATCAAAGAGTTAGCTCAAGTGAGAAAACGCAGCAGAAACCTGTAGACCTGACAGTAAAAACAAGTGCAGTCTGATCTTCTTCTGCAGTTTTAAGTGTCTTCATAACATCAGAAAAGGCCGGGAGAAGGACTTTCTGAGAATATTAGAAAATAAGCCAAACTTTAAAAGTCGAAGCCCCAAAAACCATAATGGGTGTGTTCATTTTGGTATTCCAGGTATGTTAGAGAAAGCTTGAAATCCCAAAGAGCGTACGAGCCCGATTTTAATTTAATAGTCAGCAGTGATAAGGGAGGCTGGAGAAAGTGTGTTTTCTCCAAGGCACAAAACCCCTAGAACGTGAGTGCAGAACATGTCACAACAAGGGGGAGAGCCGAAGGTGCAGTTGCCAACAGAATTAGAAAAGTTCTAAAGCTTGCAATTAATGGTCTCTTTCTCTAGAGTGACAGGAATTATTTTCAGAAGTTTATTTTCATACCAGCCATGTTTCCATTTCATGGACTTGACCTTTCACAGAATATCCCCCAGGCGAAGCTGGAGACAGTGGTTGTCCACAGTCATCGGGGCCGCTCACACTGCGAGTATGAAGTTTCCCAGTTTATCGATTAGTGCGGCTCCAGAGACAGCAGTAAGACCGTCCCAGACGGCCCGTGTAGAAAGCCTCAACACAGCGTGTCTCTAAAAGGCCGGTGAGTTGCACTGTCATTATTTTAGTAAGTTGGTTCCGTGAATGATACTGATCATATGTACAGGTCTTACTTTCCACTGTTTAAGCTCATTTCAAAACTATGCTATTTATAATTGAAATAGTTTACCTTTTCCCCTGGTCTTCTCCATCCAACACTTTTTATTATTTCTATGCTCTGAGTCTGAAAACCCCAAGAATAAGTAACCAGTTCAGAAAGCGCATTTGAACAACGGTCATGACACAAGCATCAGTACTGAGTTGGAGAGGGGAAAAAAAATGACTGCAGAGACATTTCTAGCCCATGCTGAGCAAAAACACAAAAAAATTGTTATTCGTGGAAAGAATAGAACCATAAGAAACTAATATCAGGTTCTGGTAATTTTCTATTTCCTTTCCAATAAAACAAATATTTTTTTTCAGTTTCTTTTTGTCTCTTGACTAAAAAAAAAAATGACAGTGGAAAATGTTTGTGGAAGAACCTAAAGGCAGAGGTTATTTTGATAATGCTTAAATGATGATGCGTTACAATATAAAATTGGAGACAATTCTTTTCAGAAAAATACACATGAAGCCGAGGAGGGTTCCCGGGAGACTGCGGTTTCATCTGGAACATAGCTCCATCAGGAGGTCTGAATGTGGCGTGGAGGCTGCCACTGAGCTCCTGACTCGACATTCTGAGTTAGACCATGATGTATGCATAGAGGGGACTGAGTAGCAGAAAGGCCTCTTATGCACCTGTGAGGACACCTAGGCCACCTGGCTTACTGCCAGGGGTTACCAGAGGATAAAAGTGTGCTTGCAGGCTGGAAACTGAGCCAGCTGAATCTCAGGGACTGAGGCAGAAGGCTAATGCAGGACGTGGGAGCTCACGACAAACTCTCTCAAGGTGGAAAAGCAGGGCAGTGATGACGGTCCCGTCATCACCTCCTGCCAGGGCTACCTGTCGGCAACCGCGACTGAGTGTCCTCTCACACACAGTACATCTTCCGAGGGACATGGTCCCGAGGCTGGAGAAAACACCAGAAAGGCACAGCTCTCTAGAACAGTGGAATGCATCTAGTATCTGTCTGTATCGTCCTTACATTTACTCTGCAATTAGCATCTGCCATCAGAAATAAATATCTTCAAGAGAGTTCCCCAAATTTTATAAACTTCAGACCCTACATAACCTGAATCAACCCTAGGATTACTGTTTATGAGGTGGAACTATAGAATCATCTTTGGAAAGAGAAGGGAGGACTGGTAGAATTCAGGCAAAGCTGTCCATTTGATGGCCAAGTACACGGTCTGGAAAGTACCTGAAATTCAATTCTTCTGATCCCCCACATATGACTGTTATACCATAGCATATCACACACTTTCTTTTTTTACATATTCTAATTATTTTTAAATTTTTATGCATTGATTTTAGAGAGAGAAAGAGAAAGAGAGAGGGGAAAGCATGATTTGTTGTTCCGCTTATTTATGCATTTATCCATTGCTTCTTGTATTTGCCCTGGTTAGGATCAAACCTTTGAGCCTTGTGCATCAGGACAATGTTCTAACCAATGGAGCTCCCTGGCTATATCACACACTTTCATTTAACAAAGGACCGGAGAAGAAACCTTTTACCTAATCTATGCATTCTCCTCTAAACAAGTCAACAATCTCTCGTTTTTCTTTTCTTTCTTTTTTTGGTCTTTAAAAACATATCATGCCAACAGAAATCTGAGGCCTTGAGGCCACAATGTAGGAATTTTCTTTTCCACCAGTGACTTTCCAAAATAAGGAAGAAAGTACTCACTGACTCTGCAGAGCGCACGCTGCACGCTGTTCTCAAGCTGTGGGGACAGATTTATGCTCCGCCAGCACCCTTTGCCCACTGGACCCTTATAGACAAAGGCAGGTGTTCCCACAGCAACTGACCAGGGCAGGGTGTGTCCAGGGGCCATGGAGCACATTGAAGCTATCTGTACTAGAAAGAGGTGGGCACACCCCAGCCTCTGTCATTCTTAGGAGAGGTTCGAGATGTTCCCCATAGTGATAAATGATGCTCCCTCTGGTCAAAGGCTAGAAGGAAGAATAGAGTGCTCCTCCTTCCAGGGGGCGGCCCTGACTTTACAGTTTTCACAGTGGTTCTTTGGTAATAAGCACGAGGAAAATACCACCATCATGAAGATAAAAATGCACGCACGGCAGTTACCTGGTAGAGATCACGTTCAAGTCAAGGACGTCTGCAACCCTGCCTGCCAGGCCAGTAATATAACCCGCAGACCAGTTCACCTCCATAGAGTCAGTTTACAGCACTTGGGTGTTTGCTCAATTAAAATCCTACCCTGGTGGGAAAAAACAGATTTCCAAATGGTGACTTTATTGATTCAATAAAATTTAAGAAATTCTGCTTATGAAAAACTCACTAACCAAAACTAATAAATAAGAGTTTACCCTGCAGTCTGGCTCCTCTTTATTTGACAGAATTAAAAATCACTCTGGAACAACTTAGTTCATTTTTCACTTGTTAATTGAGCTTAATAGTTTCGTAATTCCCTTTCTGTTCTAAGCTTGCGAACTCTTCATTCTTTCCAGCAGCGCTTGCATTCTCTCGCTCTTAGCTTTACAGAGCATATATTTATAAAGAAGTCTCACAGACGAGAAGAGCAGGGAGGAAGGGGAAAGAAATGCGAGCCTTTTACTTAGGCTGATGCAATGACTCTAGGCTCAGCCCAGCCTTCGGGGACGGTGTCAAATTACACTGCCCTGTTAGAAGGATTCTCCAGCGTGGCCTCCAGTGCGAGGCTCATGTCAGACAGTTTTATTCTCAATACACGTCACAGCAAATTTCCACAACTGGTCAACATCTTCTATAAGAAATTGCAAAGAGCCCGAATTGTGTGCACACTGGACAAAAGCTTTCAATGGTTTTTACCCTCTGACACGCAAAAAAATTTCCTTTCGAAGGTTATGACAAATGTTTGTTTGTTTATTGTTAGCACTACACATTTTTTTTTTAAAGCAGGAATCTGTTAAAAGTGGCTTGTGCTAAATATGTATGTTATGACCTTTGGGATAAAGTGAAAAGCCTGAGGGTCAAAACCAGAGCTGGTCAAGGTACCTTTGTCACTGTTCCGTTGTCCCTTGAACCGCTCGCTGCACAGATGCCCAACCACACCTGTTCATGTAGGTTATACTTAATATGCATTCTAGGTTCTCTGTACCAAGACCGCCTGCTATACAGTAAAAATCAGTCAACTCCTACTGCATACATCTTAAAAGCTAGCTGTTGAGGCTAGCTGTCCCCCTGAGTTGTAGAGCCTTTGCAATGTACCAGGTGGTTTCATTTTATTTCAGTGTATAGTCCTTTTTGTTGACAGTGTTTAATGAATTATGCATTGAAAAGAATTAGGGAAAAAAAGGACTTAGGCAGGCAAGAACGTTCCAACTAGCTTAATGTATACAGATAAAAGCAAATAATTGTTTTGTCTTTGGATAAAAATTGAGCACAAAGTTATTTTTCAAAGTGGTTATACCAACCAACCATGCTTCCACCAGCATTGCTAAGTGTTCCCATTGTTTTAAATTCTTTCCAATTTGGGCCTGAAATAATTCATGATTTTAAACATGCAAAATCACTGACATATGCAAAAGCAGTGGGTATTTTTATTTCTATGTTGAATTATTAAAATCAAGTCAAAAGGAAAATTGTTGAAGTTGTCTGGAATCAGTCCTCAGACCCCTTTTCTCCTCTCTCCTCCCACTCATAGTGGATCCCGGTGAGGTCTCTGGGTTTAACCATCCTTCTGTGAACTCTGAATTTATATCGCCAGTCCTGACCTCTCTCTCCCCTACTTTTCACTCAGTTGCCTATTCTGTGTCTTCTTTTGCATGTTTAATGTGTGTCTCAGCTTTAACCTTACCATTTCTCTAAGGGGACTACCTGAAATTCATAGAAAAAAGAGCTGAAAACTATGATGGGCCAGATAGGCTGATGTCAGCTCACATCAAAAACCATCACTGAATTTATAAAAAACTAAATTCCTTATCTTGTTTAAAAGGGACCCACCACTACTGAGAGGTTTTCCATCTAAGTATCAAGTGGATGGATTTTAGGGACTTCTATTTGCATAATTTCCTCCTAGGTGTGAATAAGCTTATTATTTAATTTGGCATCTTGAATTTTTAATTAACTTGATAGTAGACACTTGATTCTACTATTGCAAATTCTCCTGAAAACACAATTATAAACATCTGCATAATATTCCATTATGTACCTAAACCATACATTATATTTTTCATTTCTCTGTTGTTGGGCACTTACATTATTCCTAATAGATGATGCTGATTCTGTTAGTGATTTCTTTTTCCAATGTATTTATGCAGAAAGTTATTAAATATATGCCTTTGTTTGTCTTGTGCCAAGTAACTTCACTAAACTTTCTAGAATTATAGTTAGTTTCTACAATATAGTTATTCAGTTGATTCTTGACTGTTTGCAGAGATGTGAAAATAATGGAAACATATCATAATGAAAATATTTCTTTCCTATGCAAAAATATAATTTTTATTTTTTGCATATTCAAGTGCTTCCAAAACAATGTTAAGTGAGAACACTTATCACTTATTAAACACTTACAATGCACTAGGCCCTGCCACAATGGTTTAATAAGCATTATATATTATTTATTATTTCATTACTTCTTGGATTTGTGTTAATTTTAAAAACAGTCTCCAATATCCTTAAATATGTGATGGGCTATTGGTTTGAAATAGAGTTCATAGTGCTAAGGCAAGTAACTTATATTCCTTTTTAAAAATAAAGTTTTATTTAAAAATAACATTTGGATTTATAGAAAATTTCCAAGTATAGTACAGAGAGTTCCTTTATCCCCTTCATTCAGTTTCACTCAGTCTGACAATGTACATAATCATGGTGCATTTGTCAAAACTGAGGGATTCCCATTGGTATGTACTATTAAATAAACTCCTGATTTAGGATTACTCCGGTTTTCCCACTAACTTTCTTCTTCTGCTCCAAGATCTCACAATTGCACTTGGTCTTCACGTCTCCTTAGTTATCGCTAGTCTGTTTCTCAGTCTTTCCTTGTTTTTGATGACCTTGACAACGCTGAAGGCTTGGTCAGGTAGTTTGAAAACTGCCCCTCAATTTGAGGTTGATGTTTTTCTCGTAGTTAGATTGGATTTATGGATTTGGGTAAAAAATATCACAGAGAAGTGTCCTTGTTACCACATTATATAAGTGGGTATGTAATATCAACCTAACTTATCTGTGGTAGTGTTAACCTTCATTAAGGCAGTGTTTGCCAGTTCTCCCCATAGCAAAATGATTTTTTTCCCTTTCCATACTCTATACAGTAAGCTGCTCAGGAGGTATATTCCATTCAAGTGGGGAGAGAGAAACTAAGCCTCGCCTCATGGAGAAGAAAGTACCTACATATAATATTTATAATTCTTTCGTAAGGGAATCCAATCTCCTTCATTTATTGATTTAAGTATTTATGTATATTAGTGTGGACTCACACATGTTTACTTCATACTTTGGATTATAATCCAATACTATGTTATTTATCTTATCACTCAAACTGTTCCAGCTTTGGCTGGTTGGCTCTTTCGGGTACCCCCATGTCCCTCTGACACCACCCATCATCTGTTGTTCTGCTTTGGTCTGCTCCCTTTGTTCCATTGACCACTTTATTGCTTTTTGGCAAGATCCTCCCAGGCTTACCTTTCACTGAGTGTTAAATTCCTTTTTACATTTAGGGTTTTGTTTTACATTTTTTTAAAAATCACAGTAATATAAACATAACATAAAATTTACCATCTTAGCTGTTGTTGTGCATACAGTTCAGTGGCATTAAATACGTTCATAGAGTTGTGCAACCCTCACCACCATCTATCCACAGAACTCTTTTCATCCTGCAAACATGATATCCTGTGCCAATTAAACGATAACTCCACATTGTGTGTTCCCCCCACGCCTGGCAACCACCATTCTAGTTTGTCTCTGTATACTCGGCTACTCTAGGTGCCTCATATAAGTGGAATCATAGAGTATTTGTCTTTTCCTGACTGGCATATTTCATGTAACATAATGTCCTCAAGGCACATTCATGTTGTAGTATGTGTCCTAATTTCTTTCCTTTTGAAGGTTGAATAATATTCCATTACACATATATGCCATATTTTGGGTATCCATTCATCTGTAGATGGACACTTGGGTTGCTTCCAGCCCTTGGCTATTGTGAATAGTGCTGCTATGAACATGATTTTACAAATATCTCTTGCAGTCCCTGCTTACAGTTTTGTGGGTTATATATCTAGAAGTGGAATTGCTAGATTATATGATAATTTTATGCTTAATTTATTTGAGAAACCTCCATATTATTTCCATAGCAGATACACCATTTTACATTCTCATCAACAGTGCCAAGGGTTCCAATCTCCCCACATCCTTACCAACAACTCTAAACCCATAGAATGTACCACGCCAAGAGTAAACCTTAATGTAAACTATAAGCAAAGTTCATAGTTTACATTTATGTGTCAGTGTAGGCTCACCGATTGCAATAAACGTACCATTCTGTGGGGTGGGGGTAGTGTTTAGAATGGGGGAGGCTACGTATAGGTGGAGACCAGGGATATCTTTGTACATTCCTCTCAATTTTGCTGTGAACCTAAAAGTGCTCTAAAATATTTTTTAAAAAGAATATTTTCCAACATTTCTCTATGGCCTTAGTCAATCTGTTGACCAATAAGTTGAACAGCCTATTGGGAAGGGCAAGCAAAGCCATTGCATTGAGACAGTACCATCAGTGAGAATTAAGATAAATATTTATTTTTAAAAGAAATGAAACAATTTCTATTTGACTTCTTTCTAGAAACTGGTAATATTCATTCTCTCATACTAGTTATTCCTTAGCTTTACGTGCAAATGAAGTAATAGAAGTTTTGGTTTCATTTATTAAATCATTTATTAGATATCGCAAGGAAAATGCCAGCAAAGCAATCACTCATGGTATTTAACACAACTTTAAAAAATTTGTCGCGAGAATATACTGAGAATTTAGCAGAATATGTAGGGAGGTGAGCAAACTTTGTGATGCCATTCCTGTTCTTCCACAAGCTCAGTGAAGAGAAATTTGTGAGGATAGAAAAGCTCTTCAAATTGGCTGATTTAATAACCTCTTCCTACTAGGGAAAAATCTTTTTGGCCTGGTGAGGCTAAAATAATCTAAATGGAAATATTGGTTCCCACAGATTTCTATTGCCTTTAACGATAAAACCTTCCGCCTCACCCTCTTCCTTTTGATCTAGTTGAAAAAGGATGCTGGGAGAGGCTCGGACCAGGCTCCTTCGGTGACCAGCTGCTGATACAGCTGTGGCTTGTTAAGGCCACAGGACAAGGAAAAGTTCCACCATGCTTCCTGTTTTATCACATTCTTAAGTTAACATTCTATTACTGGGAAAAGTGATATCCACACAGATGCAGAAATATGGTACCTACTGAAGGCCAAATGGATTGTAAAAATGAGGACACAGCTATATATTTCAAGAAATTATTAAGATGTAAAAGCTTATCAATAGAACCTTTATTCCAACTTAACAATTTGGAACAAAGATCTGCTTTTAGATAGTTTACTTGTCTAAGATTGATGGGGAGAGAGTTTGAATTCTCTGGAGAAACACACTTTCTGGTCTCAAGTATCCAGATGGATTTGCATCCTAGATCCAACCTCAGAGGCTTAAGGAATGCTGCAGAGGGCCTCCAGCTGATAGGGGGGGGATCTTAACCATGACTCTTACTGCTTTCCATTAAGGAAATGAGAAGCAACTCAGTTTTTACAAGGTGTTAACTAAGCTTGGCTGAGCAGCCCAACTGAAAAATCAAACATGCCCAAACACTTCATGTTTATAAAAACAAACTCCATTAACATGCCTGGCTTCCCTTTTCACAAAATTACAGATGATTTACTGCATATCTCAGCGCAGTCCAATTTTCCTGTAAAATGCATGTTCTGTATTTTGTTTGGCACATTTTAAGTGATCAATGTGTAATTGTTGAATTGAATTAGAATTGATTTGTTTTCCATGAAAATTATAATGGAGGATTTTACAGAACTTGTGACTACCCAACTGGCATAAAAGAGAGTATTTATACAAGCTATAAGAACGTGTATGCACTCCTCAAAGGAAGTTAAACATTTTTTTTTAACTACCACAATGTTCATCCTTCCAAAATCAGGCTTAAAAGGAAAATGACCAAATCCTCCAACAACTTGCTCCATCAAGTTGGGCCTTATCGCAAGCCTCTCGGGAGTAATTTAGGTGTCTCCAACTCCTCTACACCTGATTCCTTAGATTATTCTAGTAAACTCAACTCTGGGACTTTCCTAAATTTCTAAAAATGTTTCCAGAATAAAAGCTACTTTTTCTCTTTATACACTTAAGAAAGATATTCAATCATAAACATAGAAAGCGTATACAGCAATCATCTCTGTAGCCTTGCATGGAAACAGATACACAGAATTGAAGCCCTCTGTTTACCCTTCCCGGATCCCATTACCCACCCTTCCCCCTCAGAAGGAACCATTTATCCTATTTATCCAAGTCTTAATTCAAATTTGCTCACCGACCCGTGGCCTGGAAACAGGGAAGCATTGTAATAGGTTCATAGCAGAAATTAGTTTCACTTTTAATGTTTTGCGAATCGTGGACTTAAGTGAGGTTGTGATGATTTCACATATTCTTTAGAAGACTGACTCTGGGTCTCTTATCCCTGCTGCAGACACACACTTACCGAACCTACTAAAATGCTGGCAGAGAAGAAACAGATATTGCAGAGGCTTCGAAACCCATGCCTCTCTCATTGCATAGGCAGCTTAGTCCACCCCACCCCCCTACACAGGCAGGACTCCAGCATTCTCCATGCATGGCCAAGTGCACCTCTCTGCCCTCCTATGCTACCTCTCTAAGTCTTGCAATACACTCAAACACTGTTTTACCTGCAGTGCCAAAAGCCACATGAAAGGACTAATTGTACAATACCCTTTCAATCCTAATGGCTTTTTGTTGGTTGGTTGGTCTGTCTGTTGAGAATCAGAGGTTAAAATGTCCAGAAGGGTTTTTTAGTTAAGGATAGTAAGACTAAAATTGTAAATACTGATTCCTCGAATATTTATTGAGCACCTACTGTGATGCCTTGAAGATACAAAGGTTAGTAAACAAATATTTATTTAGTGTTCGTTCTTTTTAAGTGCTAGCCATGGGGTTAAGTGATGAGCGAAAGCGTATTGGTGATTCCTGTCTTCAGGATGTTTACGAACTGGTGGGAAAAAAATAGAGAAATGAAAATAAAACAAAGTGTTTGAAGCACGATATGGACAAAGCCCTGCAGTCAGTGTCTCTTCATGCTCACCTCCCTCAGCTTCTTTGTTCAGATTTCCCCTTCTATGGCCACTACTCCAAAACACAGACCCCTGGTCTTGTTCCTCATTTGTCTGAATCTTGGGAGCCCCTAAGTATTCACACTCTGCTGACCTTCACCTCCTTCCTCAACCTCCTCTGCATTTGACCTGACAACCTCATTTAGGTGACAACAGATGATAATAAATTTAATTGGATTGATCCTGGCTTTTCTGAAGTTTCTCCCTGGAAATATTGTACAATGCTGCAATCCAATGGAAATAAAATATCTCCCTGAAAAGGGGAGGCCGTGAGCACAGATTTGGAGGTGAAAGGCTTTTATGAGGTAGGCTTTTGGAGGGAGGCGTAAATCATTTTATACAGAGCACGCAACTCTGCAAACTGCATGTGGGAACCCCCGTGGGTCCTTCTTCTATTGGGCATTTCCTTTCATTTGAATGATTCTTAAATTGTTCAAAGTAATAATCATTTTAAACACATGTATTGACTCTCCTGGATTGCAAGCCCCTTTGAGGATGTTGACAACTTCCTTTGAATTTATTCAACTTTTCCCTTCCCCTACAGCAAAAGGCTTTTTATACAGCAAGCATTTATTCCTCCCAGGAACATTTATTGGCTACTGCCCCAAACAAGGCCTGGTGATAATGATGTGGAGGACACAGGGATGTAAACACAAAGCAATGACCTGCCATTCTGACCAAGAGAATGAGGGTTATAGTATCTCCCTCTTCCGCACACGTGGAAAAGCTGTGAGCATTTGGTACTTTAAAAAATGACTTTCAGACATTGCTTTCAGCACTGACAGATACATGGTGTCAATATAATATTGTTATGTCTTCAACCCACATCATCAGTCATAGGCTTATCTGTGTGCCTCGGTCTCCATTTCAAAGCATTCAGGAGACTCTGGTGGGTAGTGATTTAGGAAGAGATGAGAATAGTTGCACATTTCCTAAAGAGTCATGGGTGTACTTTGTGGCAATGATGATAATGATGATCATGATGATAATGATAAGGTCCCCAGCTGTCTGTCGAAGTTCCTTTCTGGGAAACAGCTGGAGATTCATTCTCTCAAGATTGCATCTGGCTTGATTCGCCAGCACTCAAATCCCATTGATCTGGTTCTGTTGTAGCCCTCTGTACTCACAGTTCAAAGAGCAGGGAGGCCTGTAAAGAAATTACTGCCATATTGTTCAATCGGCCACAGTGAGCAATATATACGATTATAATTAGGAACACATTAAGGGAAGCAGCTCAGTGGAGATAAGCTGCTTGACTGCATACGCTTTTTGATGAGGGCTTAGCGCCAATCCGAGAAGAAAAAGATTAAATGTTTGTTACCAATCCTTTTGAACTTGTGGCAGAACATGTGGTAAAGCATTTTTGATTCAAATTAAAAGCATCCTAGGATAAAAATAACCCTGTTCTCCCAGCCCTTTCCAAGTGAAACCATTTGGAGACTGATTTATTGTATAGCCCTTAACCTCTTTCCACCGGCATGATTAACGCAAGCATTTCTGAATCCCATGTAAGCCTGGACAGGTATTTGTCTTGTTACACATCTGTGGAACAAATGGCATACAAATTAGACACTCAACAGATGTAAGTTTTCAAAGGCCAGGCAAATTTAATTTGACTGTGCATGTAAATGAAAAGTTCATTGAGCTCCGAGGTCAGTGCTGTGGGTTACAGGTAGAGAGGGTTGTCGCGTCAAATGTCACTTAAGGGCCAGCGATTCAGAAACCCTCTAAAAGGGGCTTCCTAAACCAAGCAGAGAAAACACAGGCGGCTGCTGCAGAGCCAGAGAGGCAAGCGTGGGGAAGGCTGGAAAGAAAAGGCCCGATCTGACCATAGTATCAAGTCCTTCCATGCACCTTGGGAAGAAAAAAAGGCAAAGAGAACATACCAAATAGTCTAAGCTTCCATGTCGAAAGGAGGCGTGGTTTAGTGGTTACTTCTGGGAATGGAGGCTGGAAAGAAGTTTGCTCCAGGTTCAGCCTTTGACCACCTCCGTGGCCCTGGGCAAGTCTCTTACCTTCTCTGCGCCTGTTTGCCCGTAAAACTGGGACTTTGCACTGCGCAGGAATCTGAAGTTTATTATCCACCTGAAGCGATTGATGACCTATTGAAAATGACAATACATACTGTACACTTCACGAACCGCATGACATTATCTGCCAAAGGAACACTTCGACTTGGTTTTAATGATACCGTGTGTTATTTTAATTTCTGTAAACAGTGAAGCCCTTCAAGGCTCATTGACGAAAAACGCCGTTGCCGTGTTTTCTCACGTTCTCTCACCCAATGCCCCCTTCCCTAAGACAGACACACGCAGGCGACACGTGCATTTCCTCTTCCCATTTCAAAAGCTGAAGACTTTTTTTCCTCTATAGGATTTCTTCCTGATAATGTAGGCACAGTGGTAGCAGTAATGCTACCTTTCTGAAAGCAGTAAAAATCAATAGCTGATCCCACAAGCAAACTTTTCACTACTTTAGCTATAGGCCTCTGCTGAGATGTCCACATTCTATTATCTAAAGTAGCATTTTCCAAGTTCCCGGGGATGTTGATAGGTGTTTAATGTAAAGAGCTCTTTGATCACAGCATTTTGGAATACATTTGGTTAAACCCAGTAATATGACTCTCTTTAATATGATAATGTGTGTTGTGAAATTCGAAGAGAGGGCAAAGTATAAAATATTTTCCATTTGGTGTTTCTCCACCACTGAAAGCTCTCAGGCCTGTTGTGCTGAAGAAAACAATTGCGGAAATACTAATCTAAAGGGTTTTGTTATACTTCTGTCATTTGAGAAAGGTGAATGAAGTGAGGGCCTCTTAAACCATTTGGAAGTTATTTCCAAGTCCAAATGAGATGGATTGAGAGTGAGGACTTGCCTTCAGGAAGAAGATGAAGGCGAGTGGACAGGTAGAGTATTCCTTTTCACTCTTGCTTCCGCCAGGAAGAAAATATTGCTATTACTCTTTGACTTCATTTGGTTTACTTGCTTTGATTCTTCCCTATAGGAATAATAATTTTAAAAGTATTTGGAACAGCAGAGCTCTCTATATTATCAATCTGTGGCCAATTGCTAGAGGGTCTAACAAAACCAAAGTTTATGATAGTTTTATAAATAAATACATTATGTTTAAGTGATCCTTATTGTTCTTTGAAATGCCAATTAGTCAGGAAACTCTTGCTGCTTTATAGCCATTAGTCGGGGAAAGTGGGACTTACGACTTCACAGCAGTGTGAGAATAGCTCACTGCCTCACTCCTAAATGGCAAAGTTAAAAGGGAGCAAGGGACGTCTCTCAGGTAAGAGTGGTGTAAGTGAAGACAAAAATCCATTAACAACTTTACAGCCGAGATAGCTAGGTAACCACAGCGCCCCGGCCTGTGAGCACCTTTGCACCATGTGTCTTTCAGGGCTGCCTTCCCCCATTAAACCCTGAGTTCCTTGAGGTCAAGAGACGAGATCTCATTTTCATCATTTTTCCTGGAACATTTCGTTGTGCCAGAATTGTGGGAGGCACCTGTTAGGCATTTACCGAATTGAACTGACATCAAGTGATTTGGGACAAGATGTGTAAAAACATATTCTACAATACATAAAATACTGAAGTTGAATCCTATTTTCAAAGTGAATTAGAGAAATTCCAAATTTATCTATGTGTTCTGGTCAGAATAGACTGCTAATCTGTGGCTAAAAGAGATGACATAGAAGCATAAATATGTTATAATATCATTCTGGATTATAGAAACCTTGCTCAGTGTTTACCTATATGATTTTTTAAAAAATCAGTATGAGAAACTTTTTAATATCCTAGGTAAATGTCACTATTTGGTTATAACCTACTGAGTTGATTTTGAATCTGGATCCTTCTGCCTGTCCTGGAATTAGTCCTCAGTGTTCTGTGTCATCTGAGGACTTGATAACCCTATCATTCATCTTATTACTCTAGACTTTGATAAAAATTTTAAATTCAGAGCCAAGAGAAAAGTCCAGTAGTCCAAAAGTGATTTCATTTAATTAATCAACATCATTGGATGTGGGCTTGCAGTTGGCAGTTATGTTCTCATTCAGCCTGCCTTGCTTTAATAGATACTGCATATCCCAAGACTTTGGCAAATACTTTCCTGACATATATTTTGATTCTATTATCATTATAAAGCTACTGTTACAGTGACATCAAGTCAGAGTTGACACCTACCTGCAGCGTAATAGAGGCAAAGTAATCATGAAGACTGACATGATCAAGACTTGAAGCGACAGGCAGGGCCAGCCAAATCAGGCCTGGCCCAGTCGCATACTTGCATGCATCTATCTTCCCCGACACTCCATTGAAACTGCCATCGTGAGGCATGTGGCCAGTGACTTATGGCCCTCAGACTGCCTTCCCCTTGAGCAGTCTGTGATGTGAATTCGCTACATCATATCCTTGTGTTGCCATGCCTTCCTTTTCCACTGAAATGCCAGGTGAGTGCCACAAGATGTCTTCGACTTAGAGCTTCTGGACTTTGAGAATAGCTCCTTGAGACATTTTACTATTTATCATAATCTATATCAGAAATTCCAGGAGCTACCATCAGACAGAATGTGGCACCAGACTCTAAATTAATTGCTACAATTTTTTCTATTAGTTTTAAAAAATTTTAAAAATTCAGAACTTTGGGTGGTGAGCACACGATGCAGGATGCCAATGATGTTTCGGTGGGTTGTACTCCTGAAACCCGTATGGTTCTATTATCCACCGTCACCCCAACGAATCCAGTTAAAAATCAGAGAATTAAACAAGAGAATCTCAGTATGTGTGAGAATTCAATATAGACAAAAATGGTTTAATTTATTGGAAAAATCATGGGCTATTTCATCATTAGCAATGACACAGATAAAGAAAATGAGCATGGACCCCAATCTTGCAGCATTAATTCAGATGAACTAAAGATGAGAGTAAATAATCCATGGATTAAAAAATATTTGAAGAAGATCTCAAAGATCCAATTTGCAATTTTAACCAACATGGGAAACCAAAAGAAAAGATAGACATATTTTACTTTAGAAAAGCTAAATTGGCAAAAGATATCATACACATAGTTAAAGGACCAGCTAAGAATAAGAAAAAACATGTGTAAATCAAACAATAAAGGGTTAATACATAAGCGCACATCATAGTAGATATATAGATATTACAAATAAAGAAAACAAGAAGAATTATTGAATTATAGGCACGAGATAGTTCTAGGCAAGTTCATGAAAAAGCAAATCCGAATAATTAACACTTGTATGAAAAGATGCTCAATTTCGCTAGCAGTCAGGAATGGAGAATTTAAAGAAACAATAATCTGTCACTTTGTCAATTTGCCTCAAACTAGCAGAAATTGGAAATAAGAACACTTGTTATCATTTACATAAAAGAGGTAATATGAATTACATAAAAGAAAATGGGAACTCCTGTACGGTGTTAGAAACATGAAGCGTTGTAGTCTTTCCTAGAAAGCAATGTGGCAAAATCTATTAAGTTAAAAATACACTTCAATCCAAAATTCCCACTCTGGTCATCCAGAATATACATTTTTTAAAAAATTATATAAGAGGCCCTGGCCTGTGTGGCTCAGTTGGAAGGGTGTCATCCTGCAAAGCAAAAGGTCGCCAGTTCAATGTCCAGTCCGGGCACATGCCTGGGTTGTGGGCCTGGTCCCTGGTCGGGGAGTACGAGAGAGGCCAATGATCAATGTTTCTCTCCCTTTCTTTCTACTTCCCGCTCTTTATAAGTAAGTAAATAAATAAATAAACTTTAAAAAAATGTATGTGTATTTCATGCAGCCTTGTTTAGATGTATTTCATGAAGGATTGTTTCAAGTGGCAAAAAAAAACCTGACTGGAAACAAATAAAAGCCTACTGATAAGTGAATAGTTGAATCCATGAGACATATCCTTACTACAGAATATCATACACCCACTGGAAGTAAGAAAATACAGCTAGACCATTTGATATGATAGAACTTATTTTCATGTGGTATTTGCAATTGAGCAAGTAAGTTGCAGAAATAAATGTTTATTAAATAATCTTGTATTTTTTAAATGATTTTTAAAATCCCTATTATGCATATGCATAAGGGAGTATGTGTATTTACTAAATACACACGTGCATAAGGGAGTATGTGTATATACTAAATATACACGTGTATATTTATATGTAGTGTGTAACTATCTGGGTATACTTTTGTTTACAATGATAGGAACATGGTAAGATGCACAAAAGTGAATGAATATATAGCTGTTATGTGCCACAGGGGTGGGGCCTAAGGAACGTGAGAAGACTGAAAAGGGATAGCAACTAAAACATTATAAGACTCTCTCGCACGTGTGTGGGTATGCACATATATCATCCCCTTTATGCATTACGTAAAATAATATGTAGGCACTTAAAGGACTGTTTGAATGAAACTAATGAAAAGGGACTACGCACAGAAACTATGTCAACAAGACAAAATGCTGCTTCTAACAAGTCGAAACTATTACATTACAAATTAAATCAATTAAATAATTTTTGACACTAACAGAACTTATGTCAGTTCTCCCTACTACAATACTTTAGAGATTACCAACTACTTTCCTATTAATTGTCTCATATAAAACTCACACCCTTGACCATGATTAAATGTAAACATTATATGCAACTTGTATCCTACTCTGCCAGCTTAGTTTAAGAAATTTGTATGTGTCAGATCAGATTTTAGTCATTTACTAAGAGAAAAGTTTGCCAAATTAAAAGTTACTAAGATAAAAGTTTCAATTTAAACTTTTATTCAAAAGCCTCTGCCATCATGTAAGGCCAACAACTCTAAATGATGCTAAGATCTGGCAAACCAGAGAAGTGAGCACTTAGAGGAAAGAGGCTGTGTCTGGGGATTTCAGTATTCCACCCGTGAAGCTGTGGGCACTAACGGTCTTTCAGAGAGACCCAGCTGAGCTGGGAATGAAGGATCACAGCTTCTAATCTCGGCTTTGCTGAGAACTTGCAATGTGACTTTGAGTAAATCACTTGACCTTTCTGAGCTTCTGATTCCCTGTAGGTAATAATCCTGGCCTTATCTCCCTCATTGTTCCAAAAATAAAATAAGACGGATGATTTATGTGAAACCACTTTGAATAGTAAAATGTGCTATATTCTTATTCAAACAAGGCATTATCCTCTCAAACCTACTTAGAAGGGGGTGGTAAATGAAATATTGCATATTAATGTGATCCTGGGTTTCAGAGAACTTGGCTTCTCTGGGCGCACTAGAGTCTCTGCTATTTTTCTGCACAGCATAAATTATGTGCTCCAAACAAGTCTTCAACACCCTTCAGAAGCCTGAGAGGCGAGTATGAGGCTACTTTAGTGCCCCCCAAACAGGGGCACTGAAGAGAAAGGAAGAGCATTTGAGAAAACAGAGCACAGGCGCTGCCTGCCAAGTCTGTGCTCAAGCTGCAGTTCCTCGTGTGCACGGGTGTTGAGAGTAAAGGAAGCATGTCCAAAACCCAGTCTAGGCAGGAATTTTCATACCCTCTGGGTATTTTACCAAGTTCCCATCATAGAGGCATGTCCGTGCATAAGTGTGAACATACACAAACATGACATTATAAAAGCAGATAGCTTTGCCACGTTACACACCCAATTCACAAAATGGCATCAGTTCCACAAATCTTAGTTGCTATTGCATTTCGAGTCCTTTTACAGGCGTGTTTTGTGTGGGTTTGGACATTAGTTATTTATCTATTTTTGTAGCCTTTTAGGTATTTGCAAAGTGCATTTCTCCCTCATACTTGTATCTGTACATTGTATTTCAAAAATAATTATTTTCCTACTTACGAATCTCAGAAATGCCTGAATCGTTTGTTATTGTTGTTGTTTTTAAACTATTAGAGCTTTGGGATGAGGCAAGACTTGGAAAGATTTGGTCATGGATTTTCTCAATCTGGGAACCCTGACTCAATCTGGGAATTCTCACCAGCGTTTTATTGGAACCACCAAATCTACTTCATTGCCTGTGGGATTTCAGAGGAAGTAAATCCCTAGAACAAGGTTCCCCTTGTGTGTCCAAGTGCACCTTGGGCCTTATTCTCCCCACAAGCCCATAAAGATAATGGCAACACACTTTGCTGGGCACACAGGAAAAAACGAACAAACCTCATTTCTCATTGCCAAAGCCCTAGCGGCTGTCATTCTTCACTCTCTGAGGCTCCTGGTAGCCCTTCTCACTGCCAGGAAAGAGATTTTGCCCCTCCATGCTACCATGCTTAGTGGTAACAGTTGTCAGCATTACAGAAGTTCGAATTGACATCTCAGCTCAACCACTTACGTGACTTTGGACAAAGTCATTGACCTCTTTGCTCCCATTTCTTCATCTGGCAAAGGGGTACACAGTTTCTAACTAAATGAGAGTGCATGGGAAGAGCTTAGGATAATATCAGGTAAGCAATAGGCCCTCAGCCAACGATTGCTAGAAATTACAGTAATACAGCAGCCATAGCGAGGATGGCTCACTACCCCCACAGCAGGAGAAGTACCCAGTTGTGGAGGGGTCTAAGTCATTTAAAAGAGAAAACAACTTTTATTCTCTAAACTTGAAGGTAGACAAGCTGTACACATCAATTAGTAAGAGTGTAACTACACGGAGAACTTTCCTGTCCATAAATCACAGGTCAAGCTACATAAAATTTGCACAAGGAAATCAAGAAGCAGGAGCCTCCACTCTCTTGGATCATTCCTGAACAGCTCCATGGTAAAGCAAGAAAGGAAAAAGAAATCTAAAACACTTAGTGCATTAGAAGCCCTTGTACACGCAGCTTAAGATGTGCATGACATTACAAAACACTGCAGACCCCTACGTACACCGAGAATTATAAACTCTGGGTTGTAAGAACCAGCCTCCATGCCCTTAGAATGACTGTTCAGGCACAAGTAGTGTCTTTAGATTCTCATCTTTTAAAGAAGGGATGAAGCTGGTCTGTGTGGTTCCTGTGGGTACAGTGGTGACAGACTTCTGTAGGCCCAGGAGGGGTGAGAACTGCCCTGATTTATAGACTTTGCCAATTTCCATGGTGTAAATACTCCCACCATGAGGTTTCACTGAAAGCAAAATTGTGAAGAGATGCCATGCAGCCAGTACCAGGCGGCCCCACTGCCCCACTGTGTAAGCAGAGCAAACACTGAAGGCGGGGGTGGATGTTATTACGAAGATGTCAGCTCTCTCAATCTCCCGACTGACTTCCACTCTAAAATTGTTGGATTCTATTTTCATTTTCAGGCTGAATTATTTTCATTCCTTTAATTTTTCCCACTGATCTTACCTACTTGTCCTCGGTTACTCCTCTTGTTCTGCCATGAATTATCAGCAACCCACGTCCTTCTGACTGGAGATAATGAAGGAGAGATGTAAGAAATCAGTCACTTAGGGGAATATGAAGACCTGGATTTCTAATAATGCTGTTCAAAATCATCTTATTCTAATTAAGGTTTATTATAGCGTGTGCCTAGAATAAATTGCTAATGTTCAAGTTCAAATCCTTCACAACTATAATTTTGGCCTCTCTTCAACCGGTATTAATGTGGTTTATCAATTTCTGTCTCCACCCAATCCAGCCTGCACACGCTTGCCAAAAATATCTTTCTGAAATAATACTTGGATCACATTTCCTACTCAAAACTTCTAGTGGTTTCTCAATCCCTTCTGAGAAAAATTCAAACTCTTAGCCTTCAAAGAGTTTTTTCAAAGACAGAACTCCAATGGCTTCAGATGCCTACATGTCTCGGGGTCTCTCCATCCCGGCCAGCTTGCCATCTTTTCTGCCTTTGAATTCCTATCTTCCTTTACGTAGAGAATGTTTCAGCTTATCTTTGATTGCTAAACTCCGCCCTCTTTCTCCAGTTCTACAACTGTATTCCAACTGCTCTTTGGGATTTGATCTCCACTCTTCTGAACTCATTCAGTTGTCTTTACCTCCCAAATTGCTCATATAACCCACTGTTTGGTGCTGAAGCTGTTTGTTTACCTCATGTCCTCAGATGGACTGCCTGCATGAAGAGCCTGGGGACCATACCTTTGACTATTCTGCCAGTACTCCCCACCAGAACTCTCTGTGCCGATGTAAAGGGTTTTAGTTCACTCCGTCCATTACGGTGGCAACCAGCTACAGGTGCCTACCCAGCACATGAAATGTGCCAGTGCAGCCGAGAAACTAAACTTTACTTTTATTTATTCAATTCACTTAAAGTTCAATTTAAATAGTCACAGTAGTGACAGGTGGCTATATATTGGACAGCACAGCTTGACCCTCCATAGGACATGGCACGGTGTCTCCTACTTTGCAGCTATTCAACAACTATTTGTTAAGGAATCACTGGGATTCTGTAATGTCACAATATAACCCCCTAGCTACCTTCTAGCTCATTTCTAATTTCTAATTATCTCCTATTACACTCTCTGGGTACTTCCTAGTCCTCTAAAGCCTTTTTGGACCTTGTTGAAACAGCCACTGGGTAGAATTTAAATGTTCATTAGTACACAGTCTGCCTCTATCATGCTAGACTGAGAGGTGGGTACTGAGCATGCCAGGGATGGAACAGTTGAGGGCAAATTGTCCTGCCACTTGGGCCACTTTTGCCATGCTATCGAAATATAGTGAGACTAGATTTCAGCTTTTCATAAGTGGACATGTTAACTCTTGGTAAAATATATATTTTTCATATACATGTATGTTTAATTCAGAGAAAATAATCTCATATATTTTGTGCATTCACTTGAAGAGATGAAACAATAGTTATTTTTCAATAAAAGGAGTTTAAAATAATGCAAGCATTCTGTTTCAGCAATGTTGAAGGAAAACTAGAAAATTCTTTCTCTCAAACAATTTGGAAAATGCTAATAAACACTGAAGAATAATTCTGAATAGAATCTTAAAGTGAAATGGACTTTAGACATCAATGAGCTCAACACACCTGCAGCACAATTAAATATAAAGTCATGTAGCACTGTTTTCATTAAACTATTAATAAATCTTTGCCTAAAGGAGGGATAAGCAGAAATATATCTGATTTCTGTAGCACTTTCCATTAATTAATAGAATCCTACTTTATAAGAGTATTAAAAATGTCCCTTCTTTAAAATGAGCAAATTCAGTTAGATAACTTCACTTTAGAATATAAAAGACACAATGCTATTTTTATTCTTCACTCTGTAATACATATTTAGAAAAAGGTAGTGTAATAACATCTATCTCACACACACAAAATCAACGTCTGTAAGAAAAGGAAACATTTACTTATTTGCCTTCTGTTTCTATTAGATACCAAGATTTGCAGATGTCACTTTGCATGAATAATTCACCCCAGAATTTGGCCCAACTCCTTACAGGCTTCTCTTTCTCAGAAAACATTTAGAGACTTCTCCCTGTCAAGATGGCAGCACAGGCAGGCAGGGCTCACCTCTTCATGCAACCACATCAAAATTACAACTAAAATACACAACAATCATCACCCAGAACCATCAGAAATCAAGTTGAATGGCAGTCTGACAACTACAGAATTAAAGAAACCACGTCCATCCAGACTGGTAGGAGGGACACAGATGTATAACAGGCTGGCCCCTCACCCATGTTTGGTGGATAAAAATTCAGGAGGGATGTCTTAGGAGTAAGGAGTCCCAGCCACACACCAGACCCACCAGCCCAGGTTTCCAGTGACAAGAAGGTAAGTCCCTACAACATCTGACTGCAAAAACCAGTGGGGATCGAGTCAGTGAAAGAAACTCTGAAGCCCCAAGCAATTCCTCCTAAAGAACCCACACACAGACTCGCCTACTCAGACTCACTCCCTGTGAGCTCCAGCACAGGGGTAGGAGCCTCAAAGGCGCCAGTGGCAAACAGGGAGAGACTGAGGTGTCTGGCATCAAGGAGAAAGCTCAGGAACAGCTTTCATCCAGACAGAAAGTGGGAATGAGGCAATGGTCCCTTTTATAAACCCTCCCCCTACAGGACTGGCTGATGGGAAGGTGGTGCCATATCTGAGATTCCATCAACCGGGCTAACACTTTTTGACCTGCCTTGGAGTTCCACCGAGGTTCCACCCCACTCAACTATGGGCCCACCCAAGCTGCTTTTTTCATATGAATAGTTGGTCTTGGTTCATGCTTCACAATTTCCTAAATCCTATCAAACAAGCAACAGCTGGCCTCAGTGAACCCCAGGCCTGGCATTAGCAGCAGCCAGCTTAGATTCACAGCTTCACCTGGGATCTCCAAGCCCAGCACAAGTAGCAGCCATCTCAGATTGCTTTGTAACTCAGGCAGGGTGACCACAGGCAAAACACAGGTCGGGGCTGACCTTGGTATGCACCACATGGGAAACCCTGGGGTTTCACCCAGTGGACAGCTATAGACCACTTTAGAGCACAGCTCATTCCCCACAGAGGGCAGAGGTTGGTGGTCAGTTGGTCATGGCCAATCCTTGCAGCTGACTGGCTTAGGCAAATCTCTTCCATTTATCTGCTAACAGCAACCAAGTCTCAACTACAAGAGGAGGGTGTACTCAGCCCACACAAAGGGTGCACCTCAAGCACCTACCTTAGATGATAGGGGAGGCTATGCCACTGGACCCTACACCTACTATATTAGGCCACACTACCAAGATGTGGAGTCAAAGCAGCTCTACCTAACAAATAGAAATAAACAAAGGGAGGCTGTCCAAATGAGGAGACAAAGAAACATAGTCCCTATGAAAAAAACAGATCAAAACTCTAGAAAAAGAGCTAAACAAAATGGAGATAAGCATGTATCAGATGCAGAGTTCAAAATACTGGTTATAAGGATGCTCAAGGAACTTAGTGAGGACCTCAACAACATAAAAAAGATCCAGTCTGAAATGAAAGCTACACTAAATGAAGAACAATTTACGGAAAGCCACAGTAGAGTGGATGAAACCAAGAATCAAATCAATGATATGGAACATAAGGAAGCAAAAATACAACCGATCAGAATAAGAAGAAGAAAGAAGAATCCATAAAAATGAGGACAGTGTAAGCAGCCTCTGGGAAGGTCTTCCCAAGAGATCCAA
>PVKM010007903.1:0-40252 GCA_004027735.1 Carollia perspicillata | reverse complement strand
TTTAGTAGAAAGGTAATTGATCAGATTGAGTAGCGAGAGAGTTCTAACTCTAGTTCTACACATTGGCTGAGAAAAAACTTATTCTGTTGATTTATTCTATTCTAGCCAGTGTCCCATTGTTTTATGGAATATTCACTATATAATGATGATGGTAATATATATGTATATACACATCCTCTTTCTTAAAAAGGTATTTTTTATTGTGATAAAATCACATTATATAACATTTATCATCTTAACCATTTTTAAGTTTATGGTAAAATATCTGTTAAATATATTCACATTGTTGTGAAGCATATCTCCAAGTGTTTTTCATATAAGTGGAATCACATAGTATTTGTCTATGTTGCCAGTGGTTTATTTTACTCAGCACCATGTCTTAATGTTCATCTATGTTGCAGTATGTGACGACAAGATTTTCTTCATTTTTAAGGCCGAACAATATTTCATTGTACATAAAAAACATGTTTTGTTTATACCCTTGTTTCTTTATTCATCTATTGACAACAAATATTTTTATAAACAAGTAAAAAGAGGTTAAGATTCCTTAAAACTTTACCCTAGGATAAGAAGTAAATGGGCAATAAAGGCCAAGACTCAAATCTAGAAATTTGTTCTCTAACTCAGATTTCTTGAACTAATTGATAACTAAGGGAATTTCACTCCCTAAACTCCAAGTATATTAATACAAAAAACATGCCTTCACGCAGCAATAATTTGTACAGCTTACTTTAAAAATGCTTTCCTGATATGGCACCAGTGCCTTGGTCAGGGTCTTAGAAAGAGATATTCAAAGAATGCTTACGTATATGTTCATATAAATTGACTTATTATAAAGTGCTGAGAAGTTAAGTTTCTGTTCAGGGATTTTTTAGTTAAGGCATTATTGCTTAAAATATTTAAAATGATACTACTGACATTCTCTGTTTCATAATATACAAAATAGATTTTAAAGGATTACTATGATCAGGTATGACATTATACTCAGTGAATATATGGAAAGGATACATTTTGGCATATGGTTACATTGATGAAACAAGCCTAAATTTGATTCAATAATTATTGTTTGATGTTAACATTTTTTAAAATTTTATAATTTTAAGCATCCATACCGTTTCAATCTAAAATCTGAAAATTCAATTAACAAGAAGATTGTTCAAAGGCTGTAATACTGTAAAGCATTGGTTCTTAAAGTGTGATCTGGGACCAGTAACAAACTTATGAGTTTGTTAGAAATTCAAATTCTCAGTCACTCTCTCATATACAGTGAATCAGAAATACAGAGTGAGGAACCAACCAACCTGAAATTTAAAAACTTCCTTATTTCTCCTTTGATGCATGATATGTATGAGAACATTGAGAATCACTATCTAAATCATTTTAGACAGGAGAGATGTTGACGTACCTAGATATATGAAATTTGTGTGTGGTTACAGACTGTGAAGGAAAGTGAGGCTACTGACAGAAACTGACTCCTGGCTGGAAAAAAATAAGGACATGTATAAGGAATGATACAAAGTTTGCTTGCATTAGACTTAAATGAGATGAGAAAAAAATACCTTCTAGAAAAGAATCGAACTTAGAGAGAAATGCAAAAGCAAAAAAATATATATAGAATTTATAGACTTTTCCACAGCACCCAGGCGTACAAACACCTGGGGAGTATTTCAAAATACAAATATCTAGCCTTTACCAGTGTTCTCCCTTTACAGTTTATTTAAAAGCCCAAAGATTTTTACTTTGGAAAAGCTCCCAGATTGAGAGGCATAAAACATGCTTATCCGTACGATGGCAGGAGAGTGCCAGTCTCCAGTGATTCCCAGTCTGGGCCTGGGAGGGAGGAAGAACTTGTTTTGTTTCGTTTTCTCACTCAGATAACTCTGATGTTTACTCTGGCTTAAGAATGGCTGCTTATTCCAGTGTCTCCATAATTTCCAAGATGAGAAAAATTAGAAATTTTAGCAATTCCTCTCGTGTCTTTTGTTTTTGTTTTTCCAATAGTTATTCTTGAAACAGCTATGTCTTTAGTAACTGGACAACTCATGAGAATAAAGTATAATAAACTTCTGATAAACTTAAGAAATATTGATAAGCTTTTTTGTTTCCCAATACAGTACTGTAGTAAAAGTAGAAGCAATAATTAAAATAATAGCTAAATATCATGGAGCCCTCATTCCCAAGCAGCCTACTGAGAATTTTACTTTTCTGTTCACCTGTATTTCTCATACATTCAAAGTACACTGTCAAAGTCAAGTCTCCATCTATCATCATTTATCCCCATAGACCTTCTACTACCTCCCTTCTCCTTTCCCTTTGGTATTTACCACACTGCTGTCTGTGATTGTGAGGATATTTTCTTAATCACTTCACCTTTTCACTCAGCTCTCCCAAACTCCCTCTTCTAGTAACTGTCAATCTGTTGGGGTTTCTTTTTGGTATCTTTGAGTCTGTTTCTATTTGGTTTGTAAATTTATTGTTTTCATTAGACCTGTACATGGAAATTATACAGCATTGAAGAAAAAATTAAGAAGACACAAATAAGTAGAGCATATACCATGCTCATGAATAAGAAAAATTAGCATCATTAAAATGTCCATACTACTCCAAGCACTCTATAGATTCAACACAATTCCTATCAAGATACCAATGGCATATGTCACAGAACTAGAACAAATATTCTAAAAGTTTACAAGGGACCACAAAAGTCCTCAAATAGTTGTAACAATTTTGAGAAAGAAGAACAAAGTTGGAGGAATCACACTACTGATATCAAACTATACTTCAAAGCTATTGTAATAAAAACAACATGGTATTGGCATAAAAACAGATATATAGGTCATTGGAATGGAAAGGAGAGCCCAGAAATAAACCTAAACTTTTAAGGGCAACTAGTATTCCACACAGTAGGAAAGATAATCTATTCAATATTCTACAATAGGGTAAAGACAGTCTATTCAATATACGGCACTGGAAATTTGGACAGATGCATGAAAAAATGAAATTAGATCAAATCTTACAGCATACATAAGAATAAACTAAAAATGGATTAAAGACTTAAATGTAAGACTCAAAACCATAAAGATTCTAGAAGAGAACATTGGCAGTAAAATCTCAGACATTTCTTATAGAAATATTTATCTTTGTTTTCATAGGCAAGGGGAACAAAAGAAAATAAACAAATGGGACTGCATCAAACTAAAAACTATTTGCACAGCAAAGGAAACCATCAACAAAATGAAAACACTCTATTTAATGAGAAAACATACAAGTCCTGTCCAGGAATATCCAACCATTGTTAATATAATAAGAAGAGTTCATACAATACTGATGTAACCTGGCAGCCAAGGAGAGTGGACTGGAATGTATATGTGTGAACAATGACAACTTCACTGTACTAGTCAGTGGGGGCAGTAAATGTTGTTGAGTGTGCATGCATGTATACTGTGTGGCCATCACATTCAAAATGACTGAGCAAGTAGAGCAATGAATCCGCATCATATTTTGCATTAAACTTGAATATTCCTCTGTGGAAAATATTTGGACAATTCAGAAGGTCACAGTTATAGGCAACTGGTGATTGGCAGCTTCATCACAACAATGCACCTGCTCACACATCACATCTCATGCAGAGTTTTTTGGCAAAACATCACATCACCCAGGTGACTCAGCCCCCCTGTGGCCAAGATTTGGCACTCTGTGACTTCTGGCTTTTCCCATAACTAAAATCACTTTGTAAAGCAAAATAATTTCAGACTGTCAGTGAGATTCAGGAAAATATGATGGAGCAGCTGATAATAATTGGGAGAACCATGTGAGGTCCAAAGTTGCCTCCTTTGAAGGGGACTGAAACATCATGGTCCTATGTATATTGTTTCTTGTATCTTCTTCAATAAATATTTCTATTTTTCATATTACATGGCTGATTTATTCTTGATGGACACCATCATATTTGTCAGTGATACATCTGATAAAATGTATGAAGAAATTATAAAACTCAACACCAGAAAAACTTCCAATTAAATTAAAAAATAGGCAAAGGACCTGAATTAACCCTTCTCCAGAGGACATACAGATGGTCAATAGACATGAAAAGATGATTGATGTCAACAATCATCGGAGAATTACAAATTTCAAATTAAAACCACAATGAGATATCACCTCATACCTGTCAGAATGGCTGTCACCAATACATCAGCAAATAAGTGTTGGCAAAGATGTGGAAAAAAGGAAACCCTTGTGCACTGTTGGTGGGAATGTAGATTGTTACATTCATATGGAAAACACCATAGGATTTTTTCAAAAAATTAAAAATGGAAATGCCTCGTTAACAAATAATTCTACTTCTGGGAATATATTTGAAGAAACCCCAAACACTAATCCGAAAGAATAGGTGCACCCTACGGTTGTTGCAGCGTTATTTATAGTAGTCAAGACTTGGAAGGAGCTCGAATGCCTACCAGTAGATGTGTGGATAAGAGAGCCAGGCTTCATTTACACAGTGGAGTACTATTCCTCAGTAAAAATAGAATGAAATCGTGTCTTTTGTGAAAGCATGGATGGATGTGGAGTGTATTATGTTAAGTGAAATAAACCAGTCGATGAAAGACTAATACTATATGATTTCACTTACATATAGAATCTTAAATCTCCCTATGATATATTCACCTTTACTTATTACTCCGTCAGTCTCACAGGGAAAACAATGGAGGTTCAGATATTTTAAACAATATGCCCCAAATCACCCAGTTTGAGAGTATAGGATTCAGAATGAGAACCCAAACTTCTGATTCCACAGCTTTAGAATTTAAGCACCATGTTATACCTATGAGTGAATTTTAGCCAATGTAAGATTCACCATTTTAAACTCTGTTAATCCAGTTTTAGGGATAGTTTTATTGTCACGTTTTCAAGTAAAATCATCTGCAAATCTTTACATTTTGATCCAAACTCATTGTACTCTATCTTTTTAATTTAAAAGCAGAATGGAATTTTCTATGGTTGCTAATAGCTTTGGAGTCAAGTACCCACAAGATATAAGTGCATGCTCTAGTAAAGCAGTCTTTGGCACAAGCTTGTGTGTGTGTGAGCGCACACACACGAGCATATATATTAACATAGGCATAAATACATGCAACATGCAATAAGTATGAATACCGTGCAGAGAAGGTCTGATGATGTTTGGGTAATGTAATTAAGCTGCACAGATTTTCCAAGGCTATGGTTATTTAATAACTTTGTATTGTTAGTGATTCCATTTGAAGATGATTTTCCCCCTCATTTTCTTATAGATTTGAATCAATCATTGATGAAAATAACATGTATATTATTATAACATTATATATGTAATCTACCCCACAATATGGAAAGGCAATGGAGATTAGATTTCATGAAATAATCTGGCCCTAAAATTTTCCTCTTTGATAACAACCTAGTCACAAAGAACAAAAAGGTTCACACTGTTACTTCTGTGTGCGAAGGAAAGCTTTGATCACTGTTTTACAATGTGCCATTGTCATGTAACATTTCTTCTCGGTAGGTAATTAGCAGGTGATAATGAGTATCAAGTCCAGTATTTCACATATGCCCCTTAAAGCTATACTTCCCACAGGAGGAAAGAGCTAAGAAAAAGAGTTGCGAAATGGTTTTCTACATATTGCTGAACTACATAAGAAGATAAATTCTTTTTAAAATCAGGAAGTTAAACAATGTTAATGAATCAGAATCTGCAAGTAATCAGATAATGCTACTGATAATTAACTGTGGATTGCCTGTTTCATTCGGTGTGTTCGGTTGAACAAATTTTAAAGTAACAGAGAGTATTTTCATATATTCCTGATCCTTAACAAATATCTTGGCTCATGTTTAAGTGCTAACAAAAGTTAATAGTTATTGAAAATTGAGCTCCAGCTGAGCCTACTGGACAACACTCAGTGTAATATCTGGCATAATTCTGTGTTAGAGATCTGTCTGTCTTAGAATGTCCATCACCAGACTGCCAAGACAAAGGACACGTCTGATTCAATATAACATGGTGGGTAAATTCTAAAGCTCTGGAGTCAGGTGGTTGGAGTCTCATTCTGAATCCTATGTGCTCAAACTGGGTGATTTTTGACAAATTGCTTAAACTATCCGAGCTTCTGTCATTTCAAAGTGAATCTTAAACAGGGAGATGTGAGAAGTATAGGTGACAATAAAAGCAAGGTCCTTGGAAGAGTGCTTGAGAATCAGGGCTCAAGAATTTTTAGCTATTATCTTTACTAGTACTTATATTTTTATTGTTGTTCAATTACAATGGTCCCAATTCTTCCCTGGTTGCTCTCCCCTGCCCTGCCCCACGCTGCTCACTCAGCCAATCCCCCACCCCTGCATTGTCCATGTCCATGGGTCCTTTATACATGTTCCTTGGCTAAGCCCTTCCCCTTCTTTCCCCCACTTTCCCTCTCCCATCTCCCCACTAGTCACTGTCAGTTTGTTCCTTTTTCCATGTTTATGGATCTACTTTGCTCATTTTTGGTGTGTTTTGTTTTGTTCATTAGGTTGCACTTAAAGGTGAGATCATATGGTATTTGTCCTTTGCCACCTGGTTTATTTCCCTCAGCATAATACTCTCCAGTTCCATCCATGCTGTTGTGAAGGGTAAGAGTTCCTTCTTTCTTTCTTTCTTTTTTTTTTTGTTTAATATTTTATTGTTCAAGTAGAGTTTTCTGCCTTTTTCCCCTAGCAATCCCCACCTCCCTCCACTGATTCCAGCCCTCCTTGGTTTTTTCCATGTGTCCTTCATAATTGTTCCTGAAAACCCTCCCCTGTTCCCCATTATCCCCTCCCACCTCCCTCTTTCTCTCTGCTGCGTAGTAGTCCATTGTGTAAATGTACCACAGTTTTTCGATCCACTCATCTACTGAAGGACACTTAGGCTCTTTCCAGCACTTGGCTACTGTAAATAATGCTGCTATGAACATTGGGGTGCATAGGTTCTTTGGAATCAGTGTTTCAGGATTATTATTATCATTATGTATCTAGCAAAGCCCTGATTGTTAACCTAGATATTACCCAGGAAGATACGGAACATTAAACTGTTATCAGCCACTAACAAAACCTAGAATTGGATATGAAATTAGATAACTTTCCACCTAACATAGAAAAATGTTTTATGAAATGGAACAGACGGCAGGGTGGTTTTGAGAAGTAATAGGAAGACATGGAGGGATAGCTTCATTACATACAAGAACTTTGCCTCAGAAAGGCAAGCTTAGCTGGGTCCTGGGAATTAAGCCCCTCATTATTGCATGATGACAGTGGACTGTCAGTAACATGGTACATGACTGGACCAGTGTAATTTTTTTCTTAAAGAAAAAGTGAAGAATTTAGGAAACAAAACTGAAATTATGCAGGAGAAAAATCTGTTAATTAAATCCATATATATGGAGCAATAGGCTTGAGCCACAGACTGTTAGAAGTGGCAAAGTCATGCTTTTGCTAAGTAACATTGTTGCTTAGAGTTTTAATGTGTTTATTAAACAATCCCAATTTAACTTCTAGATTGATTTAAAATGTGCAATTCTACATATAATTGTTATATATATGTGTGTTTATGTATATATATAGTGTATATATATATATATGCCTGAATTATAGTATTCAGATATTACATTTATGCCCTTTTTTGTGGGATTACACAGATTACTTCACCACATAACAGCTTTCTTCCAAACATTTTAAAGGCTTTTTAATGAAACAATTTCCTTCTAGACAAGTCTTATTACATGTACTTTAACAGATTTTGATATACCCAGTGAATTTCTAGATAAGAAAGAGCAAAGTGACCTTGTACAAGATTTTATAGTAAATCTGTGGAAGTTATGGCCCTATATTTCCCTTAATTGACCCACTATAATAATAATAAAGAGAAATAATTACCCATTTCAGCAGCTCTAAGATTGCTCTCTATGACTCTACAATTGTTACAGTAACTGGCTACTGAGAAAATGCCAAAGGCATTCACAGAAATCTAGAGTTCATCAAAAGGTTCTGCTTTATTAGTCTTTCCTGTTGAGTAAAATCATGCTTAATGAGAGGGGGAAGAGGGCAGGAGAGAAACACAGGGAGGCAGGGCTGTGTTTTGGATTAATTACAGAAACAGTTGCTAGGAAAAACCCGCATCTGCAAATTGTTTTCCTGGACCTACTCCTTAGCCTCTACCTCTTTCCCCATTTCTAGAACTCACATTGCTCTTTATTGCTTCAATTGGTCAGTGAACATTTTAGAGTACGTGAGCTAATGATGGCTGGTCTTACGTTATCTTTGAGTCTGAGAGTAGCACATATCATTGTGATAAGAGAGAACTGCTAATAAAAGAAGATGTTAATTTCCATGAAAATATTGTTTTTTTGTGCTGCATTAACAATTTCTGTTGCTTAGTGTGTTCCCAGAACCTTTGACAAGATATAATGTGAAAGTTTTTGAAAAAAAAGAATGCCAAGTTCATTTACTTGTAGCCCCGTGTCATTATGTTTTTGTAAGCTGGAGAATAGAAGATGAATTCAGTTTTAAGGATAGTGAGAAGTTACCCAACAAATTCTTACAAATTTTATGATGTTTGATGACACTCTTTGTGATGAGTGGTTTTGTGTTTGTTCATCTAAAATATGGCATTGCAATGGGAAACACATACTCTGGCAATTTACAGGCCCATGAATAACTCCATATTATTAATTACCACTGTCAGAAAGTGTTTTGTATTTGATTCCTGGCAATGGTTCTTGCTGAATAGATTCTTGGTAATAAGATCCTTGATTCTCTGGAAAGTTAGTCTGACAGATTAACCAACCTGTGATTTATTCAATCAAGGATACTTTCAGGAAGATTTGAGTGTTTCCCTCCCTTTCAATCACAATAATGACTCCAGTGAGCCCAAGATAAAGATAGGCATTTTTTTCTTTAAAATCTTAGAAGAAAAATTGAGCTATGCTTACTAGCTCTTGTTTCACTGAGACAGTTGTCTAGAAATATAAAATTGTGAAAAAGTTGGTTTTATAATCATAGATGTCCACTATTATCATTCTTTTTGAAAATAGGAAGTTAACTAAGAAATTGTGTTAGTTGTCTTTTCCTGCTGTAACAAACTTTCACGGACTTAGTGGTTTTCAACAACGTAAATTTACTATAATTCTTGAGGACAGAAATCTGAATTGGTCTCCCTAGAATTAAATCAAGGTATAGGCATGGCTGTATGCCTCCCAGAGGCTCTAGGGAAGAATCTGTTTCCTTACCTATTCCACCTTCTAGAGGCTACAGTATTTCTTGGCTAGTGGTCTTTTTTCAGCATCAAACCAACAATCACCAGTCAAGTCCTTTTTACAATGCATCATTCAGACACTGATTCTCCTGCCTCCCTCAGTCACTTATAAGAATCCTTTTAAGTAGGTGGGACACACACAGGTAATCAAAGAGAATCTCCACATATCAAGGTGGTCTGCAACCTTAACTTCCCCTTTGCTATATACCATAACATACTCACAGATTCAGGGATTAGGATGTGGACATATTTGGGGAAATATTATTCTGCTGATTTCAGGATATAAGTCAATTTTCCAGAATTGGGAAGAATGTAACTATATTTAGTGTAGTTATATGTTTTATCTTATTTTGTTTTCTAAACCCAGAAATAAAAGCCTATTGAGAAGATTATGCTTTATTGGTCTTCTGTGATGGTCTAAGCCAGTGATTCTTAAATCTTAGCATGCATCAGAGTCGTCTGGAGGCTTATTAAACCCAGATCCTTGGACTTAACTCCCAGAATATCCAATCCAGTAGGTCAGGGATGGCACCTGAGAATGTGGTCTATTATGTTTTAAAAGTACAAAGGTCGAGTCTGGTAATTTACTATCTTATGTTCTTATAGATTGTGTCAGTTCAAAATTATTTACCACTTAAACGACATCTTCCCAACTACTAGAATTAGATTCCTGAAAGACTTAAAGATAGGAAATAACCTATAGGAAAATAAATGTAGCAGAAAATATTAATACAAAGGATATATACATATATATATAATTCACTGAAACAAAATACATCAAGACAATGAAAAAACACTTACATAGTATATATTTAGTTGCTATAACATGTTTATGCATACTAAGTTTTGGAATTTGTCATTTTTAAATATTTCTGAACTTGGGATTAATATTTCAATTGTTATTGTTCAAGTGGGAGTTATAAAGCACTCTTTTGTCTGCACATTGCATTAAAACTTGCAGAATGATTGTCACTAGATTGAAAGAAAATCCAGATATATAGTGGGAGCACTAGTAAGAAATGCTGCCATGCCAAAACTCACTGCAGAGAGGATAATGTGTAGACACACACGCACACACACAGTTGAAGAGTTTCGGAAGAAGTGGACAACAAATGTGAAAATATTTTAATAGCACTTTAACCAATCTACCTATGTTTTATTGTAAACAAAAAGTATAACATGTTTATGGCCAAATAATCTCAATAAACATAAAATAAAGTGATAAGAAAATTTAACATAGTTTCACTACTAGCATTTTTCCTTCTTAGTGTTACATAATGTTTCTTATCATTGATGACATTCTAACTCCGATGTAATAGTATATGTTCTTTACCTGTTATTCCCGTCTTTGGGAAACCTATCACCCCAACACCATATTGGAAGGGTTCTTATAGTAGCACATACTTAACACACGGTGAGTTGTGACTCAAGTAAGCCAATCAGAATAACACCTTCCTTTCACCACTAGAATGTCATTCATGATACACTTGTCCTCAACACCAAAGAGTGATAATGAAAGTCCCCCATGTAGAATAGATAAACTATTGGTTGTGATTTCCTCCTAGGTGTACTGGCATTGAATTGAGATTAATTAGATCATTTCCCAAGACCTGACATATTGGCATTAGAAGAATTTATTCTCCTAAAATCAAGAACAGTTTGAATAGTTTTTGCTGGAATTGATTAAAACTATCTTCTTTAAACACAGGAGGCAGATAATGAGAATAAGAATTGAAGAAACATATACAAAAACATTTATGAAAATGGAGAAAAATAATAGTTCACAGAAGCATTGAGATCATAGGTATCGCCATGCCTGAAGAAGTTGTGACTGAGTCCCTGGCTGATTTCATGGTTAATTTTCAAATATAATTTAATATCTTTTGTTGAATTAAAAATATTCTAGTACTTTAATTGAAAGCATATTAATTTATAGCTAAATTCAAATTGAATTGATCTTTTATAATATCGGCTTCTCCTTTTCAGAAATACGGTATTTGAAATTTATTCTTGTTACTAACTGTTGTATTGCTTTTTACTTAGGTATTTTCTTCCTATAAATTGCTATCGGGGTCAGATCTAAACTTGGAAATACATAATTATGTATTAAAATGAATATATATTGATCAAAAAGAAATCAAACAAACTTGTTATACTCAAAAGGCCAAAAAAACAACTATTGTATCACAAAATCAAGAAATACAACTTTTTTCCATTAACTACCTAACATAATTTTATAATATATTTCCTTTGCAATTTTGAGAAATATTTTTGATCACCTCTTTATACAATGCCAATTTTGCATTTTCTTAAAGAAAATATCAATTGACATTTCTTTAGCATGCCAATTTATGTTAACTCTTATTGTTGATAGTTTTAACAAGAAGTAGGTGTGAACCAAATTCTTCACTTAATGTTTTGTCAGTTTAATGGTTTGGAATTTTCCTTCATCACATTTTGGCCCCAAACATTTCAAACCTTGTTTCTCCTCCGCTAAACCACATACTTCCAAAATAGAGTACTACTAGGGTAGAAGTTTTCTGGAAGCTATTCTTATACCAGAGTAGATGGCAATAACTTTACACAGAGAAATGGCTGTAACTCATATGACTAGGTCCTAATAAACTCAAACAAAATGTGTCCTTAATCCAACTGTCCTTTAGCCAGATTCTAAAATGCATCTGCTTGTACCAGTCAGAAAGGATGGGTGGTGGTGAGGAAGTAGAAATAATAAGACACTGTCCTCAACCAACTGAGTAAAAGTATCCAACTTTTACAAATTTAACAAAAATATATAACTATTCAAAAACATTGTTGAGGTCCATTCTGAGACAGTGAAAGGAGACCAAACAAGTAAGAGTCCTGAAATTCAAATTTCATTACCTCCTCAGTAAATTTTTCTCTAGGTCTTATATCATAATTTTTAAGTATCTCATCTTTCATTTTAAATGGTTATGCATACATAGTCATTACATTAATTTTGTAAGAACCTATCTTACTCCTGTATTGTCTATTATATTAATAGCTATGATAGAATCATATTGTTGGGTTGGTTCTCTTTTTTAAAACATATTTTATTGATTATGCTATTATGGTTGTCTCATTTTTTCTCCCCTTTATTCCTCTTTGCCCTGTACATGCCCTCCCACCAGCATCCCCCACCCTTAGTTTGTGTCCATGTGATGTATAAGTTCTTTGGCTTCTCCATTTCCTATACTATTCTTAATCTCCCCCTGCTTATTTTGTACCTACTATTTATGCTTCTTATTCCCTGTACCTTTTCCCCATTTCTACCCTTCCCCCACCACTGATAAGCTTCCATGTGATCTCAATTTCTGTGATTCCATTCCTGTTCTAGTTGTTTGTATAGTTTGTTTTTGTTTTTGTTCAGTTGTCAATAGTTATGAGTTTGTTGTCATTTTCCTGTTCATAGTTTTGATCTTCTTTACTTAGATGTGATTCTCTTTTACATTTATATGATAAGAGATTGATGATTATGAACTCCTTTAACTTGACCTTATCTGGGAAGCACTTTATCTGCCCTTCCATTCTAAACAGACTTTGCTGGATAGAGTCATCTTGGATGTAGGTCCTTGCCTTTCATGACTTGGAATACTTCTTTCCAGTCTCTTCTTTCTTGCAAGGTTTCTTTTGAGAAATCAGCTGACAGTCTTATGGGAATTTGTTTGTAGATAATGGTCTCCTTTTCTTTTGCTGCTTTTCTCTCTTTATCTTTAATCTTGGGTAATGTAATTATGATGTGCCTTGGTTTGTCCATCCCTGAGTCCAACTTCTTTGGGACTCTCTGAGCTTCCTGGACTTTCTGGAAGTATATTTCCTTTGACAGATTGGGGAAGTTCTCCTTCATTACTTTTTCAAATAAGTTTTCAATTTCTTGATCTTCTTCTTCTCTTCCTGGCACCCCTATGATTGCGATGTTGGAATGTTTAAAGTTGTCCTGGGGGTTCCTAAGCCTCTCATTTTCTTGAATTTTTGTGTCTTCATTTTGTTCTGGTTGAATGTTTATTTCTTCCTTTTGCTCCAAATTGTTGATTTGAGTCCTGGTTTCCTTGCTTTCACTGTTGGTTCTCTATATTTTTCTTTATTTCACTTTGCATAGCCTTCACTTTTTCCTCTATTTTGTGACCATATTTAACCATTTCTGTGAGCTTCCTGATTACTAATAGATTGGCTATCTCCTCTTGACTTAGTTGTTTTTCTGGAGTTTTGACCTGTTCTTTCATTTGGGCCATATATATATTTTTTTGTCTTGGCATGCTTGTTACATTGTAAGGGGTAGAACCTTATGTATTCACCAGGGCAAGGGAACCCACGTTACTGTCTTGTGGTCACTGCTTTGTGACACTGTCTGTCAGGGAGGAGTCTGAGAGGGAATAATGCCACTTGCTCGGCTCTCAGCCAGCTTTCAGTTGTTGGGTTAAATCTCACTTGATGGTGGTGTATTCCTTTATTGCACCTATCTCTTTATAGTAGCTGTTTGAAATTTCTCTTGTGTCTATAACCACAAAGTTTGCACCAGATTGCCAGTAGTTCACTGGCCACATGGGAGTAGTAGCTTCAGTTGACCTCTTGTGGCCTCTTTATTTCAGCATTTTCTTTTTTTGTTTTAAATTCAATAAAGTTCCTATTATTGGGATAATTATTGTATCATTATAATTATTTTTCTGCTTCTTTCTTTTTCCCTCCCAAAATGCACAGAGATAAATGATGGACACCACAAGTTACTTCTCTCTTCTCTGAGGTGGTTTGGTGGGACAGAGGAGCTTCTTCACTTTAGCAGATTTTTCCAGCACTTATCCAGCACCCCAGGCTGCCTGGAGAACACTCTAGTTGCTTCTTTCCAAATTTAAGAGCTATATTGAGCATTGGTAATGCTGTGCCTAGATCCCTGAGGACCCTTTTAATAGATTCTACACATCTATTCTTAGTTTATTTGTGCTTTGTTTCTAATGGCTTTGTAATGGGTTACAATTTTTTTCCCTGTAAAACTCAATCAGTAACTACTTCTTTGCAAAAACCAAAAGTTTCAACTTTTAGACTAAAGTGCTCCCCTTTTTTTCTTGCTAAACCCCAAACCAGTGAATGCAATTACTTTTTAGACCTACTCACTCTTATCTACTTCTGAGAATGGATAGGTGTATCCATTTTTTTGTTCCACACACATTTGCCTTGGTCCACACATTCTTGTTTACATATTTCTTTGTCTTGTGACCAACATTAGTGCCTGAAACATATGAGATTTATGCTAATACCCAGGGGCAGAAGTAAGTTCATGGACTGAATTTTTCTCCTTTTCTCTTTTCTATTTGCTGGCATTCTTACTTTGATAAATCAGAAGACTACCCTTGGAGAGTTCAGATGGATGAAAGTAGCTAAGAGTTGATTTATACCCTTTGAGACAACTCACTGGTAGAGATGGACTGGTGCAGGAATATAATGCTCAGTTCCACTGCCTAAAGGTGGGAAAACTGAGATATAATTTATACTCAGGGCTCCTCGTGTGGGCTAGCCTGAGGACTGGAACTGGAATCAGTTGGAATCATACTCTTGCTTGGATTCTCTTTCTTTGTCTCCCTTCTCTCACTCTCTTACTGGTTTCTCCTGGAAAGACTTTTCCTTAGTCAATAACTTGCACATTAATCCCCACTTCATGGTTTGTTTTTAGGGAACTTGAAGTAAGACAGTGGTATTTAAATAAATTAATTAGCATTCAGCCCTTAATCAACAACAGAATCCACTATTTCTTTCTCTGGCTGCCATTTTCAAATTTTGTATCCTAGTGTTGCATTTACTTCCATTTTTGTTGTGGATAAGACAAGTGTGCGCACACACACACACAGAAACTACTCCAAAGCCAGGACAAAAAATAAGATGTGTGTATGGATCATCTCCAGTTAGTTTTCAATTTTTAATTCAAGCTTGAGCACAGTGTCTTAAAATGAGTATCAAGAAATTTTAGGAATCAATACATGCAATCTTTTTATATTATTAATTGTGTGAATGCAAATATAGTTATGAAGGGACAGCAGTCTTACTGGGAGATTTTAAACTTATTTTATTTCTATTTGTGTCTATTATCTACGTATCTGTATATCAATGAATAATCCATTTTTTGTATCATTAATGCAGATAGGCTGATAGGTTGCATGATATACACTTCTCAAGTTATAAAATGAAAGGACTAATTGACTTGAGAACATGTTATTTTTTCCTATTCTTCTAGTCTGCTAAATAAGCAATCAATAATATTACCAATAGCTCACTTGGCTCACCAGTTTACTTAGCTGAAATTGGCCGCTTGGTTCATGTGCTGTTATGAGAGTAAAAAGCCTTCATTCGATCAGTCTTATACCCTGTATCAGACTTGTCTTTATGACATATATGTTTATCCTATATGTAAAAAACCCCTCATATTTCAGTACATTCTTTTTTCCTTATTTATAGTGTATTTTCTTTACTTTTTTATTATGTTTAAGCTGTTACAATTGTTCCCACTTTCTTCCCTTTCCCCTACCTCACTCAGCCTCCTTTCTTCCCAACCCAAGGCAATCCCCACATCATTGTCTTGTCCTTGGACTGTATATAAATATTCTGTGGTTAATCTCTTCACCACCTTTCACCCAATCCCCCTACCCTTCTTTCAGTACTTTCTAAAGTGAGCAGTTAATAGATGACAAGTGGGAAAGAAAGATTGAAATAACTGTGTTAAAGAAAAATCTGAATAGCACTTTATTTTGCAATGACAGTAAACCAAGTTATTTATTTTGAGTACATACTGTTCAGAAGAAAATATGTGCTAGGTAATGGAAAATGAGGGAGGCTATAACAGAAATTTTGATAATTTCTTCTCAGGAGGAACTTGAACAGCAGTTAAGTGGTTTCTGATTTTTTTCTCTTAATTTCTGACATCTATCTTCAGATGTATCACATTCTAATAAGCAGGCACAAATTTGGATTGTCATTCCCATTCATTTTTTTCTCAAACTACTTATTTCATGTCTAGTTTTTCTTTAAAGATTTTTCTATTTATTTATCTTTAGAGGGGAAAGGAAGAAGAGAGGGAGAGAAATATCAATCTATGGTTGCCTCTGGTGTGTCCCCTGCTGGAAACTGGCCTGCAACCCAGGTGTGTGCCCTGATTGGGAATCAAACTGTGGTTGTTTGGTTCGCAGGCCCATGCTCAATCCACTGAGCCACACCAGCCAGGGCCCTTTCATGTCTAGTTTTAATAAACATAAAAATATTTTCCCTCTCTTTCAATATGGCTTGTCCTCAAACTTCTTCCATAATTTAAAAGAACATCTCTGTTTTGTTATAATTTGTTCAGCATTATTTTTAATTTTCACAAAAACAAAACAAAAAAACAGCTTTCATTAAGCCCTAGAAAATTTAAAGACTGTTTTGTCTTCAGAGGAAAATTCAGTGCTTGTTCTATCAGGATGGGGAGATTGATGGCTTTTGCCAGTTTTATATTGGGAGCATTGATATTAAAATAGGAAGATTGCCATATGTTTTCTTGCTTTTTAAAGCAAAATCTTTATTATAATAACTTCTATGAAGTTACAGTTATAAAAGAAAATTAAAACTTCTTATCTGTTCATTATTTTCTCAAAATACAAATAAAGTCTACTTAGAAGTAATAGTACTCTTCTAGAAAAATAATTGTGCCAAGTGTTGTTCAGTATCATTAGTCATCAAAGAAATACAAGAAAAACTTATAATGAAATACCACTACACACCCAATGGAATGAACTACAACTTAAGATACTGTCAGTACCAAGGTTAGCAAAAATATGGAGGAACTGCACTTCAGTACATTTCTGGGTCAGCATGAAATGGTATAGCCATTAAGGAAAACTGTTTGTTAGAGTATTACAAAGTCGACTTTATAACTCAGTAATTCTATTGTTGAGCTAAGTAAAAATAACAATCACAAAACATCTTTCATAAGAATGTACATAGAAACCTTACTCATAATAGCTCTAAGTTGGGATACAGAATAAATGTCCATTATCAAGAAATTAGAAGTAAAATAAAGGCAAAAAATACAGAGGCAATATTCAACATCTTTGGATCTCAAAACACATGATGGGTAAAACAAGATTGAAGGAAAAGCATACTAACTGAGCGATTCCATTTATGTGAAGTTCTGGAATAGCCAAGACTAGTGGTTGATGATAATCTACCCGCTTACCTTGGAAAGGTATTGGCTGAACATTGTCATTAAGAAACCTTTAGGGATAATCAAAAAGTCCTCTGTCTTGAGCCAGAAAATGGTTACACTGGTGTTTAAATTTGTAAAAAATCAAATTTTTGCACAGTTAAAATCTTAACTTTGTAATATATTTAAAATAGATCTTAATTTAAAAAATAGAGATTAATAAGAGAACAAAGGAGAATTAAAACAATTATGTATAGATGCTGTGCCATTTACTATTTATTAATCATGGTATTATGTTATTATTTATTAATCATGGTATTATTTTCTATATGAACAACTAAACTGTAAACTTACTTGCTCCACACCGTGTTATCTATTGAACTCTTACAGGAGTCCAGTGAAATATGTGTTCTATTTCTAACATGTAAATGAAGACATCATATATCAGATGCATTAACTTATTTGACCAATGGATTTAAAGCAAATGGAAAAGCCAGTATTCAATCTAAATCTACAATTATTAAATAATTGCTTTTTTCTATTATAATCATGAACTACCTAATTAAGTCTTAAAAGTAAAATTACAAATAGGTAAAAAGAATGTAAAAGAGGTTGTAAAAGACATAAAAGTACAAGTAAACGCAAAAGAGGATAAGTCAAACAGAAGTGCTGAGAAAATGAAAAATATATAAAATCAACATTAAAACTATAATTAAAAAAGAAATTCACTGTTCACTGTGAGAGATTGAAACATGATTAAACACAATTTACGACATTCAAGTAAACAGTTTACACCAGAGGCACCAGAAAGAAGACCCTGCTGGAAGACACAGGAACAGTGTGAGGGGCACAGAAGCCTCAGTGAGGGCTGCAGCCCACGTCTTTGGGATTTCTGGTAAGTAAGTCATTTAACCTCCACCTTATTTTTCCTGCATGGAAAAGTAAAAATTCTAATAATGATTTCCATTATAAAATTGTGGGGAGGATTAATTAAGTAATGTTCTCAGCTGCTTTGAAGATTAAAAGCCTCAAATAAGTGCTAAGTATAACACAAAACCGAAGAGGTACGATCAGAAAATACACAGGTGAGTGAGATGAAAGGAGAAAAACAGGCTTCTGAAAAAGATGAAAGTTAAAGTTTGAAAAGATATGGCAGCGGGGACAGTCTGGAAAAAATTCAATGAGTTTGAAAAAATTTAACTCGAAGTCAACGCACACATGAAACTAAATACATTTAAAATGGCTCTGATATGTATTAATTTGTTAAAAATATGACATTCTGAAAACTTACATCAACATATTTGTGCTGCAAAAGAAACTGTGAATATTTTCTTCTCAAGGTTGCAGGATGTGCTTTATTTATCATATCTATCACATCCAAGCTGTCTACTTTTATTTTTGTCAAATCTGCGTTTAGGTGTCACATGCCTATCCAGTGTGAGACCTTGGTTCTCAGATTCTTCTTATCCCTATCACCTACTCTAAATGTGTGAGATTCACAAAGTCAACCTGAAATAAGATGGATGGGACTCACTGACCACAAAGGTCTTCAGTGAACTGTGAAACAGGGAAATGTGCCAGTATCCAGAAAGAAAAAATTGGATGGACTAAGATACTCTATAGCCAGTTACTGTGGTAGTTACACTGAATAATTTCCTCAAGCCAAATGAAAATTTCAAAGAGAAAAAAATGTAACTTAATCAGATAGACTAGTTTTTTTTTAAGCATTGGTTTTGCGTGAAGAATTTAGTTTAAATATGCATTTGAAATAGAACCAAAATATTAATCATGAGATACTGTATGAACCACAGGTACTATATGAGTTTGAAATAGAATCAGAATATTGAGCATTTAACAGTAGATACCACATGAACACTGACCAGTCAGAAGAGATGCTGGCAAAAATCAATTGGACTGGTCTATGCCCAGTAGATATTTGTTCTGAGTAGACCAGTGGTAAGCAAAACAGTGAGGTTGGCTTAGTTCAATCTCAGGACCTCTTTCTGTTTCCCTTGAATGGTCTCTTCTCCTAGGCTTTACCTACCTGGTCCCAGACTTGTGTTCTGCTGCCTTTAAGTTTCCCACTAGCCTTTCATGTCCGCTCACCGTGTCATCTTTCTGACCTTGACTCTTTGATCTACATGATCTTTTAGCATCTATGCCATCAAAATTCCAATTGTTTTGTTTTGAAATAACTTTTTAGGAAAACTGTGATCTGATAAACTAACTTACACTAAGGTATTGTAAAAATGTAATACATTGGTAAGCTACTCCTCTCATGACCCATAACAAACTTCTTTCTAACAGCTGAAACACGGCGGAAGTACTTTGAAATAATTGAATTTTATTCTTCTGCAAAAGCAACAGCAGCAAAGGAACTTTTGATACTTTTTAGCAGGTACTTTGAGGATAGTAGATTAACCTAGAATCCTTCAAATCAAACATTTTTTTATCTATGTCTTTCACCTTAAGATGAGCTCTAAAATAAATATAAAAACATAATTTACTCAAATCCAATGTTTAGGCTGCCTTTTCACAATTCTTTCTTTCCTTAACCCTTTCTGCACTTGTCTTGAAATCCACTCTGTAGTTATTTATATACTTTCTTACCCTTCCTTCTAAACTACAAACGATAAATCACACCTGGTGTGTCTTTATATACCATGGTAATCACTACAATACATGTTTCGTATTAGGTAGCTGATACTAATACAACAATAGGCAACTAGCATTTTTTAACATTTGAATAATACAATGAATACAGGATGGATAGGTGAAGCAAATTTGGCCATTACATAGAAAACTATCTTTTGATGTTGCCAAAGACAAATTAAAATGTCAAATTATCTCCCAAATCACAATTCTGAACATTATCGCTTTCCAGCTCAAACACCTTATAAGACCCCCATTGCACGTAAAACTCAAATTTCCCAGATAGCAATAAAAAAGTATTCCAGGAAGACATTTTAGGCAAATGAGATTTGGGCCAGTTCTTCAGCGTGCCCTTGCATTTCTCACCCTCCACTGTATTTTGAGTGTAGTCACCACACTCTCCCTCCACATTTATAATGTTTAATAGCCCTCTTGTGAAACATTTTTCTTCCTTTCTTAATACACCTTTCACATCTATTTCTTGCTATTTGCTGTTTATTTCTACTGAGGGCAAGAGTTATTCCATATCCATCTCTATACTCCCTGTTTCTTTCAGTGCAGCACCTGTGACATGGCCTCTCAGAGGTACAGCGGCGGACTCATCTCAGTAACGTCGTTGATCAGCAAACTTCATGGAACTAAAAAGAAAGATCCGCGTCCTGCATTGTATGAACAACTGCACAGAGAACCACCCTGGATCAACAGTCACCTAAAATTACTGCAAAGCTAAGAACCTGGGAAGCCTATAGTAAATTTGAAGAACTATGTCATGAATTACTGTTTATGGATGAGAAAGTTTTAGGTGTCTTCAAAAGCTGACCGAAAAAATCTGAAGGAAATGTTTGAAGAAAAGTTTTGGCACAATGTATAATTCTGCTAATGGGTTCTGTGTATAGTTATAATAAACACAGATAAACACTCAATTAGTATTTTTATCTGAATTATTTATTTCCTCCTAGAAGGAAATGACACTTAATTAATTTGGCTGAACAAGATTCCTAACTGTGAATTCTCAGCTATGCTGCTAATGGGGTCACCTACAAGACCTACCAGGAATACAAAAGTTATGGAAGGGAGGAATAGGACAACTGTATATACCAAGAACCTTCTAATTAGAAGCAATTTTTTGATAACATTATTGTCCTGTTTTAAATGCATTATTAGAAACGCCTTCCTAGAGGAAAGGGATTCAAAGGGAATTGGATTAAATGAAAAATGTTAGTTCGGATTCTGTTGGTTTGAATGGAATTTGCTAACTCCTGGTATCTCTGGCCCCATCCCTCATTATCTTGCTAGAAGGTGCAAAGTGGGTCACTTTTGAATCTTATCCTTTATATAAAATGAAATAGTTTGGTTGATAATATTATATAAAAGAAAAAGTACCTTCTAGCTATGTTCAGGAGCTATAGAAATCATTCTTTTTATCTCAATGCAACATTTTAGAAAGCTTCAGAAGAATACTTTCAACAGTGATAGCAAAGCCTTGCTTTGATGTTAGATCAGAGGCAACCAAATTGAGTGGTCAAATTTCTAGAGTATCTGGATAAAATTCAATATTTAAGGGCACTAAATACAAATGCTGGTAAATTCCATTGACTCATTTATGTTGAATCTGCACTTTAGGGCTTTTCTGCTAAAGGTACTTGGGTCAACTGTATATTTGAATTAAACTTGTGATTGAACAGGCTTTGTAAAGTACATACATAATCATAGAATGACGTTAACTTATTAGCATCACTACATATTTTCTTCTTGACATGGTTTTAGGTCTGTGCCAGATAAATATATTTGTTTGGCATGAGTGAAGAATTTATGACATTTGAGTAAAGTCTGATCTGTAGTACACTATAAAAGTCAGAGGACTATTTGTATAAAGGGAAGCTATGAGGCTGCATCAACAGACAAAAAAACCAAGCTCCTTGCATATCTTACACATATCGACTGAGGCAATAAATAATAATGCACTTATCTATTATGCTGCCAAGTGTTGTTGCTTTTCATTCCCTTTTCAGGGAAACAAACTAAGGACTTAAGATGCATATAGAAATAACCAAAAGAAAAGAGAGGCCTTGAAGAGCATAAAAAAGGTCCAAAATGGAAGAAAACACTTTCAAGAGAGATGTTTGTTTGTTTGTTTGTTTGTTTTAGGAGAATGAAAGAGGTCAATCACAACTTCAACTGAAGTTTATTCAGTGCTTGGAAATTCTAACAATCTAGACAAAAGATGGGACATACTACTAACCTAAAGCTACTTTTTAAAAATAGAAACTTTAGAGAGAGAAAGGGAGAGAGAAAAAAACATCCATTTGTTGTTCCACCCATTAACGTACTCATTGGTTGATTTCCTATATGTACCCCAATCAGTGATTGAATCCCAAACCATGGCATATTGGAATGGTGTTCCAACCAAATGTGCCGCCTAGCCAGGGAAACCTAAGGTTACTTTCTTCCTATACTGCTTAGTTCTAAATAATCTCCTCACCACAGTGGAGATCTTACCTGAATTTAGAGTGTTCTCATCCCCCATACAGTCACATTAAAAGAGAAAACTATGATTTGGCAAGTATTTGCTATGTGTAGTTATGATTGATTTTGAAATCACATATAACTCACACCACTGGGATCCAATTGACTAAAAAATAATAAACAACATATTTTGACATTTTATGATGAGGTTTTTTCCTTTGTATTAAATTTATTGAGTTGACACTGGTTAAAGAAATTATACAGGTTTCAGGTGTACAATTCTACAATATATCGTCTATACACTGTACCACCAATGTATGTAGGTGGCAATTAGTATTCATTAAAAATGAAATAATAAAACTGATGTCAAGGGAATGGTGGCATGAGAGATGCCCTTGGCCTCTCCCTGTGAAGTTTCAACAATTTGAACAACAGTAATCGACTGAAAGATTCCCTGCTCAATGCACAAACACACGTAAGAGGTCTGCAAATTGACACATCTAAAGGTAGGCAAGTGGGAACAAATCAGGGAGGTGAGAAGACAGACGCAGCCCTATGGCTGGGTGCTCATGGTGAGGCTCAATGGAGAGAGGGGCGAAGTCATGTTGAAATCAGCACTCTGTTCAGCTAGGGGGAGCAAACAGATTCAGTGGGCATTTTTGCTGGAGTGAACACTAAGAGCTGCGCCTGAGCCCAGTGACCTGGGCAGGGACACAGCACAGAGGTACAGCCACGGTTGTGTTAGTGGTGAGCATTCTAGACAGAGAAACAAAACCATGGGTCCCAGCTGTCCCTTAACCTCTCAGTGCTGGCCTTCCTCCTCCATTGGTGTTGGGTTGCAGAGCACACTGTCTGCAAACCTGAGAACTGGTACTACAGCATCACGTTTTGCCTGAGCAAAAGGCACACTCTGTACTGTTCTCAGGATCAGGACAATGGGGGTAATCTGCAGAGGTATGAGGTCACCATTACTGAGAGGGTACAGCAACTTAGAAGGTGGCCTGGTTACCCCAGCCAGCACCACCTCCATGCATCTTGGCTACACTGATGGCAGTGTCTGGTTATCTGGACAGCACTGGGAATTCACAGATTTGGAGCCCCATTGCTCACAGCATTCCTCTGCAGAGTTGGTCCCCTGGTACTCAGGTGACTGCATCACATAGGAGATACCTACTTTCCTGATTTTCACCATCCTATGAAGATTTGAAAAGCCAGAAAAATTAGGTAGATAGATAGATAGACAGACAGACAGATAGATAGAGAGTTGTGATTCAGTGCTACCTACTAGAAAATAACAGAAAGACTTCTTTGTATTAATGTACTGAAGAAGTACCACTCATACATAGATGTTTAGACAGGGAAAGCATCCATCAAATACCATGAATAACCAAGGTAGCAAAGCAGTTAAGGAAGAAAATAAAATATATCCAGAAAACAAATTTAAATACTTAGAAATATATGATTTAAAAAACAGAAAATTCAAGATTGCTGTTCTGAAAAAAAAACTCAACAAAAAGGAATAAAAGATCGATAGGCAGAATAATGAGCTAAGAAAACAAATTAACAAACCAAAGGAGTATTTTACCAGAATGACTGAAACATTACAAAGAACCAAACAGATATTCTGGAGATAAACAACTCAATAAAAGAGATCAAGAGTGCACTGGCCAGCATATGACATAGAGTGTACCCGATGGAGGAGAGAATTCATGATATCAGAGAGAAGTCTAGAAATGATGCAGAAGGAAGAAGAGACTTGAGCATAAAAGAAAAAAACTGAAAGAACACTATGAAAACCATGTGACTCCATTAGAAAGAGCAATATAAAAACAATAGGCATACCAACAGAAGACAGGAGGGAGAAGGGAACAGAGAGCCCATTCAAACAAATAGTTGATGAGAACTTCCCAAACCTATGGGAAGAGCTAGATCCTGGAATCCAAGGAGCAAACAGAACACCTAAAATCCTCCATCTGAAAAGGCCCTCTTCAACGCACATCATATTAAAACTGTCAAAAATTAATAACAGAGAAAGAATTCTTAAAGTAGCCAAGGAAAATATAAAAGTAACCTATAAAGGAAAGTCCATTAGGTTATCATCAAACTTCTCAGCAGGAATTCTACAAGCTAGAAGACAGTAGAAATAAATATTCAAACTATCAAAAGAGAGAAATTACAGGCCAAGAATAATATACCCAGCAATTTTTTTTCTTTAGATACAAAGAAGAAATGAGGACTTTTCCAGACATACTGAAGGCAAGGGAATTTATCCCCAGAAGACCTTTACTGCAGGAAACACTCAAGGGGGCTATTCTACCTGAAACAAAGAACAAAATGTCACAAATCTACAAGTAAAATCACCAAAGAACTTACAGCACAGAGACAATTTGTGACAACAAAAACATAAAAAAGGAGGGGTAAATGTCAGAAATTGCAAAGTAAGATGGAGATCAGGAGTATTCAAAAGAAAAAGAACTGTTGTATAGATGAAACTTTCTTTGTCATAAGCAATGGTAACCAAACACAAAAGCCCCCTCAAAACTGAGATACATAACTTTAGAAAAATAGGAAACAGAGGAAAGAAATATAAAATACCACCATCAGCTGCCCGCCCCCCCCCCAAAAAAAAAAAAATACGCACAAAGCAAAAGAGCCAATGGAGGCACAGACTTGCCAGAAAACAAAAGATAAAATGACTAAGAAATCCTCATACATTAATAATTACCCTAAAGGTAAATGGACGGAATTCATCAATCAAAAGACACAAAGTAACAGATTGACTCAAATAAAACCCAACCATGTGCTACCTTCAGGAGACACATCTAAGCTACAAAGACAAAAATAGACTTAAAGTAAAAGGGTGGAAAATAATTCTTCTAGCAAATAGCATCCGCAGAAAAGCAAGGTGTAGCCATACTTATGTCTGACAAAACAGATATCAAGATAACAAATGTAAGAGAGACAAAGATGGATGTTTGAGAGTGAAAAAAGGGATACTACATCAAGAAGATCTAACAGTTAATATATATGCACCCAATCAAGGAGCACAGAAATATATAAAGCAACTAACAGAACTAAAGGGAGAAACTTAACAAAAACAGACATATTTGGAGACCTATGTACTTCATTGACATCTTTAGACAGATCATCAAAACAGAAAATCAATAAACTAATAGCCTTAAATGACACATTAGACTAAACAGACACAATCAACACTTACAGAGCCTTTCATTCCAGAACATCAGATTATACATTCTTCTCCAGTGCAAATGGGACATTCTCAAGGATAGACCACATGTCAAGTCACAAAACTAGCCTCACCAAACTCAGGATTGAAATTATACCAAGAATATTCTCTGACCACAATGCTTTGAAATTAGAAATCAACTGTAAAAAGGAAGTACTGAAACTCACAAATGTGTAGAGATGAAACAACACACTACTAAAAATTGACTGGGTCAAAGGAGAAATAAAAGGCACGATCAGAACATATGTAGAGACAAACGAGAGTGACAATACAATTTTTGAAAACTTTTGGGACACAGCGAAAGCAGTGATGAGAAGGAACTTGATATCATCGCAGGCCTGTCTGAAGAAACAAGAGAAATTCCAAATAAATAGCTTAGCATTACTAGAAAAAGAAAGACAAAAGCAACCAAAAGTCAGCAAAATATAGGAAATAATAAAGTTTGGAGCAAAATTGAATGAAGCAGAGAACAAAAAGACTAAACCAAAAATTAATTTAATAAGGTGCTGGTTCTTTGGAAAGATTAGTAAAATTAACAAATCCTTGCCTAGATTCACTAAGGAAAAACCTAAAAGACTTATGTAAATAAAATCAGAAATGAAAGAGGAGAAGTAACCACAGACACCACAGATATAGAAAGTATCATACTGGAATACTATGAAAGACTATATGCTACAAAATTCAATAACTTGTAAGAAATGCATAAGTTCCTAGAAATATATAACCCTCCTAGACTGAATTATAAAGAACTGGAAAATCTAAAAAGACCCATAAAATGAGGAAATTGAAACAACCATCAAAAACCTCCCCAAAAGTAGAAATCCAGGACCAGATGGCTTCACTAGTGAATTATACCAAACAGTTAAAGAGCATGTGATACTCATTTGATACTCATCCTTCTCAAAGTCTTCCAAAAATTTAAAGGGGAAATAGTTCTTAGCACATTTTATGAGGCCAACATAATTCTGATACCAAAACCTGGCAAAGATAGCACAGAAAAAGAAAACTACAGACCAATATGTTAGATAAATACAGATGCAAAAAGTCCTAAACAAAATGCTTGCAAATCAAATTCAATAATACATTAAAAAATAATACATGACAACCGAGTAGAGTTCTTTCCAGGGTTACAAGGATGGTTCAACATATGCAAATCAATCAGTGTAATATGCCACATTAACAAAACAAAATATAAACATTATATGATCTAATCGATAGATACAGATAAAGCATTTGATAAAACACAAATTCCACTTATTGTAAGACAATCAATAAAATGGGTGTGGAATGAAAGTACTTCAATAAAATGGTGGTGAAGAACTGAAAGATTTCCTCTAAAACTCAGAACTAGACAAAGGTGTCGACTCTCACCACTCTTACTCAACGTAGTTCTCAAAGTCCTAGTTAGAGCAATCAGGCAAAAGAAAAAAATAAAAGGCATTTAAATTGGGAAGGGTTACTTTTTTGCAGACGACCTGATTATTTTTTTATAGAGAAGCCTAAAGATTCCACCAAAACCTATTAGAAGCAATCAACAAATAAAGTAAAATTGCAGAATACAAAATCAATGTACAAAAACCCATGGCTTTTCTATGTATAAACAGTGACATTTCAGACAAAGAAATGAAATAAACACTTCCTTTTTGCAATTGAAACCAAAAGAGTGAAATACCCGAGAAAAAACAAAGGATATGAAAGGCTTATACACTAAAAACTACAAAGCATTATTAAAAGAGGTTGAAAAGACACAATGAAATGGAAAGATATCCCATTTCCATGGATTGAAAGAGTCAATATAATAAAGATGCTCATATTATCCAAAGGAATATACAGATTTAATACAATTCTCCTAAAAATCCAAATGTCATTTCTTAAAGAAATATAAAAAAAGATTAGATAATATGGAACCACAAAATACCCCAAATAGTCAAAGACATTCTGAGAAAAGAGAACAAAGCCGGAGGTATCATACTCCCTGACTTCAAATTATACTGCAGAGCTATGGTAATCAAAAGCATCATGGTTTGGGCAGAAAAATAGACACACAGACCAATGAAACAATTGAAAGCCCAGAAGGAAAACCACATGTATATGGGCAGTTAATAGTTGACAAAGGAGCCCAGCACACACAACAAAGCCTCTACGATAAATGGTACTAGGAAAATTTGAAAGCCCCATGTAAAATAATTAAACCAGCTTACAGTTTGGCCTCATATAAAAAACAATTCAAAATGAATCAATGACCTAAATAGGATATTTGAAACCAAAAATTACATAGAAGAAAACATAGATACTATATGGACCTTGGTCATAGAGAACATTTCATGAATTTGACATCAAAGGCAAGGGAAGTAAAGGCAAAAATAAATACATGGGACTGTATCAAACCAAAAAGCTTCTATACAGCAAAAGAAACTGACAACAAAACAAGAAGTCAACCTACCAAACTGGTGAATATATTTGCAAACATGTTTGACAAGGGGTTGATATACAAAATATATAAAGAATTCATACAACTCAACACTAAACAAGCGATCTAATTAAAATTGAGCATAGGACCCAAACAGACACCTCTCCCAAGAAGACATACAAATAACCAACAGATATATGAAAAGGTGTTGAACTTCACTAGCTACTAGAAAAATGCAAATCAAACTATAATGAGAAACCACCTCACACCTGTTAGAATGATTATTATCAACAAGGCAAGAAATAACAAGTGTTGGAGAGGTTGTGGAGAAAAGGAAATCCTTCTTCATTTCCTGTGGGAATGTGGACTGGGACAGCTACTATGGAAAACAGTCTGGCAATTCCTCGAAAAATTAAGAATACAGTTAACATATCATGCAACAATCCCTCTCCAAAATTTGATATAGATTTGTTGCTTTACTCTCTCATTTATTTTGAATATGATGGTCACACAGTATACATACTCATTCAGTAGCATCTATCACCCCCACTGACTAGTACAGTGAAGCTGTCATTGTTCACACATGTGCATTCCAGTCCACTCTCCTTGGCTGCCAGATTACATCAATGTCACACAAACCATTCTCCTTTGGACAGACTTTGTATGCACCCCTCTGTTTATTGCTGCATTATTCATGGTGGCCAGGATATCAAGGCAATCAAAGTGTCCTTTAAAGGATTGGGTAAAGAAGGTGTGATACATATATACAATGGAATAATAGTCAGCCATTTGAAAGATGAAATACTGCCATTTACAAAATAAGGATGGACCTTGAGAATATTTTGCTAAGCAAAATAAATCAGACAGATAAGCTAAGAACTGTATGATTTCACTCATTTGTAGATATAAACTGAAACTCACAGAGCATAGTAGTTACAAGAGGGAAGGGAGTGGGAGAGTAGTTAAGGTTAAAGGGGTCCAAATATATGGTGATGTAAGGTGGTTTGAGTTTGGGCGGTGGGCACACAGTGCAATATACAGATCATGTATCATAAAAATGTACACCTGAAAGCTATATGATCTTACTAACCAATATCACCCCAACGAATGCAAAAACAAACAAACAAACAAACAAACATCAATAGGCAGCATTTTGTTCTAATTTAAACAAATTCTTTTTAAATGCATCTGTCTCTAAGGCATTCCTAGAAGTGTAAAATGTTCTTGAATAAAGCATAGACACTGTCAGGTACTGTTCTATAATGATTATATATTCAAAATTCTTTCATAATACTAAGTATGTTTTTAAACAAAATTATTGATTTTTTTCCAGTTAATTCTATTTTATGGTTGTAACATATGCCACCAATAATTGTTTTTTTTTTTTTTTTTTGGCCCTGACTGGTGTGGCTCAGTGGGTTGGGCATTGTCCTGCAAAGTGAAGAGTTGCTGGTTTGATTCCTGGTCAGTTACAGGCCTGAGTTGCAGGTTTGGTCATGCTGGGGTGTATATGAGAGGCAACTGATTGATGCTTCTCTCTGCCTCCTTCCCTTTCTCTTTGTCTAAAAATAAATAAATAAATAAAAATCTTTTAAAGAATTTCTTTTTCCGAAAACTAGGTGGTTTCTAATTTTATCCTTCTGTAAAAAAAATGTCATCTGAGTATTCTCAGGAGGAAAAACATGCCATTTCTTCTTGGCTGGGAAAGGAGTTGTTCCTGGGAGAGAATCTGTTATATCAAAAAAATGTACATTTTCAGAATTGATAGGTATTAGGAAATTTCCTTTGAAAATGTTTATCCCTCCTCCAGACATGTCACTGATAATGTTACAGCCTTCCCACGCCTGGTGAAAGGTCTGCCTAGTAAAGGCTGCGAGCCTAAACTTTCCATTTCGCCCTTACCAGACCTAGCAGAATCGTCTCCCCACACATGGTCTGCTGAGTTAGGGGCTGAATAAACTGGGCTCTACTTTGGCCATTTTATACTCAGTGCTCCTCCTTTCCTCTGTCCAGCCTCACATGTCACCCTCATTCCCCGTGTATGTGCCAGTTTTTTCCACGAGGGAATTAAATCCCTTTATTTCAGAGTGCTATAGTCACCTTTTAATTTTTTTAGGTCCTAAGAAAATGCTTTGAAAATTCTAAATATTCAGCAAATGTTTGCTGTGTAAAAATTAGCCATAGAAAAGATATCCTGATGCATATGCATACACTGATATTTGTTGGTATACATCTAGACATATAAATTGATATAAAAGTTTATGTGTTTATATAAATATTTATATAATATTTAATATAACACTAACATGATATTTCCTTTCTGAATCACAGGGTGACTCTTGTAAGCAGATACAGTGTTTCAGATTTCAGAAGGCTGAATAGAAATGACATCTTTGTTTTAGGAGATTCTCTATGTATTTGCAAAGATAACCAGTGCCACTATATTATCTGCAAAGGAGACAAAGTTAGTCAAAGGGAATGAAAAACCGTAGAATATTTCATTAAATGAAATACAGTAGATCAAAATAAACTCACTGGAAGTGTAATGCAGCTAGTTCATGCCGAACACCCTGCATGCCTGGATGGAACCTGACAGTGACTTTCTGGCATCATCTTCTGGGCTTGCTCAGAGTAGAGCTGTGATTTTTCTAGTATTACTGCTGATGGTTGACAGCTAATCCTAATGGAAAACCAATGCCACATTCGCTAATCCTAACTGAGAAGCTAAACCACTTTCACGTTCAATCTGAAAATCCAAAATCAGATGAGTTTTTTAAAACGTGATGCCCCACACTAAATTCTATCCCAGTAAATACAAGATTGCGTGTTTATATGTGAACATAAATATTTCAAACCACTTGCTGTGTGTAAGAATGTCATTGAAGTCACTTTCCCCTCCAAGTTATAAACAAGAGAGTCATTTTTACAGCTCTATTTAAAAGCCCCACAAAATTTATCAGACTATCAAATAAATGACATTTTTTCCTTTACTATAGATTAACCATTTAATTCTATTTTTTCCTTAAGGTTTTAAATTAAATTGCGAGCTTTAAAACTCATAGAATACATATGAATTCATACATTGTTTTCAAAATTTTATTTTTGGAGCAACCTAGTGTAAGAAACCACATAGCTAATTCATATAATTAATTATTAATAAATATTATTCTTGAGTAAAATTTGTGCCTTATGCAGATTAAAAAGAATTTTCTCATACATATCTTATAGCAATCCATGAATACGGATCACTAGAACATATTTCAGCACTGCAGAGATCACCTGCACTACCAGAGCCATAAGCCAGTGGCGTAGCACAGTGGACATGACTCATACTGACCATGCGTTGATTGTTAAATATTCAAGAATTTTACCAGCTAGTTGGTGGCTATTTGGTAGCTTAAAATGGGCCATATTCAAAGTGTTTAGACCCAGGAAAATCTCAAAGAGTAAAGCCATATCTTTCCTTCCCAATCTGTAGCATTTTAAACATTCACCAGAATAGCATTGTTTGGATCCTTGTTATTAACAAAACTCTGTAAATCCATTACTTCTCCTTTTTTTTAGGTACAAAATGGAAACCATGGCAATCTGTTTATAAAATAGTGACTATCTGAGAATTGATAAGTAGTGGAGTTAAGATTATAATACAAGATTATTTACTAAACATAGCCATTCCATTACACTTTTAGTTTTTACACTAATGAAGAATATGTTTTATAGGTACTGGGCTACTGGATGGAGGCTATGGTTTAAAATATGTTCTTGCTGTCATGAATCTTTTGTTTTTTAACCACAAATAATATATATAATATATATATTTATATATATGTGTATTTACATGTATTTTTTGTGTGTCAATAAACCCAGAAAAATGCTTAATGTCTATTCACATATTTACCACACTATATTTCTATTCTCTAATCTATTATATAGGAACTTCTGTGCCATTTATATAATTTCCTTTTTTAGCTTATTTTTATTTCTACTTTGATCCAGTATTTAGTTTTTAATTAAAAAGAGGCAGAGCCCAGAACTACAACAACTATTCTAGACCACATATTGATTCTCACTGGTGCTTTCCTGGTTCTCCCAGTTACTTATTTCTGTACCTAATCACCAGTCTTGCATACCTCAGGGTCGTGTGTCAGGGCACATTTTCAAGGGCAACCTCATAATTCTCCTTTCTCATCAATGACAAAGATGATGGTGGTTATGATTTATTGAGCATTTTCTATATACCAGTGCAGGGGTTTATAACAGGCCTCCCTGAAATTGCCACTTTGCTATGTGAATTATTTTGAGCTGAAGGCAATTGAAATCCTGCAAGCTCGCAAGAAACTTTTACCTCTTCCATACAGAACATAAATTAAGGGCTTTGTGCATAATGAGTCATCACTAGAAATAACTTTTTCTAACCTGTTTATAGGGCAGGGTAAACTACTAATTACTGAACATCTGCTCTTCTTATAGTCCTGCAATGACCTTCGTCCCCTCTGAAGCCCCCAGACGTCTTACTCAGAATGCCCTATATACCTCATTTTAAGTTTCCACCCTTGAAGTCCTCATGTTATTAATCTCTTAGTATAAATGTCTTCATATTTTCTACTTTATATTATACATAAACACAATTAGGTAAAAATACTAAAAATAATTTTAGTAAATATTTGATTAAGAATATCAAATCTTGGCTAAACAAGGTTTTTTTGGGGTCCACTCTGTGTGGTTTTGGAGAGTGCAGCCCTGAGAGAGCAAGCCCTGAAAGGAGCTAGTAAGCCTCCCTGGAAAACCAGGTAATGCAGGTGGTAGACATGACCCGGCTCTAGCACCAAGGGTTCCCGTGGGAATCAGACCTGAAATGTACATTGTATCCTTTGAAGCTTGCTCTGCTTTGTTGTGTATGGCCCTGGTGATAGAAACCAGATGTTTAAGTTCAAGGCATAAGGAGTAAACTACTTATCTGGTGAAGTACATCTTAAAGACCCTCTGGTGTCAGCATGACTAATAGACCCTGACCTATGACAGATCTCAATTGTTATCTATAGATAATGCCTGGTTTTGTATGACTGTAGCCTTTTGACATAGATTGATGAACTATGCGTGGATGCTGTGGGGAGAAGGGCTCAGGGCATTCTCCACTAGAGGGAATTGCCACCCCCTTTCTCACAGGAACAGCAAGATTGTGTCCAGGACGATTTATTTCTCATCTGTGGTGGACAGGAGGATTCTGTGGACCAGAGTCTTCCCATAGAGGTTACATGGTCCAGGTATGAACTTTCTAGGGTTTAGTTTCAAAACTCATTTGTAAAATAAAAAAATTAAAATACATTATATGTTTTTTTTGACAGAAGAATCTGTGATTCCTTGATCAACTAGATATTTAGAATGCCCGCATATATTTTCAACATTTATATATTTTGGATGCTTTGTTAATGATGCTTCTGGGTGTGTTGAGTCATTGTCAGTGAGAAAGGTATTTGTTTAGGTGCATATGAAGTGTTAGAAGTCTATGAAAATCACATTAGAATGTAGATATACCCTCTTCCATCAGCGATTATTTAGGACAAACATGAATTTGTTGCAAGGTTTTCTCAGAGTCATCATCCTGAATGTCAGCAATTGGTTTATAAGATATTCCTAATTAAATTCCAAAATGAGAAGCTTTTATCACGTGGTAAAGATAAACTCTGACCTCATACTTTTTGAACTGAGATCATGGCTCATGCGAAGCTAACTGGACAGAATACTCATTGGAATCTCAGATGCAGCATAACACAGGAGACATTGAATTCAATTAAGGTATATTTTTAGTAAGAAAAGGCTAAAAGTATGCATTTATATATATATATAATTATTTATTCTTAACATCATCTGTAGATCCAGTGCAATCTTAATCAAAATCCCAACAAGTTATTTTGTGAATATTGGCAAATGGATTCTAACGTTTACATGGAGAGGCAAAAGATCTAGAATAGCCAATACAATATTTAAGGTGAACAAAGTTGGAGGTATGATATTACTGACTTCAAGATTTGTTATAAGGCTACAGTAATCAAGAGAGTGTGATATTGGCAAAAGAAAAGACCGGTAGATCCATGGAACAGATTAGAGAGCATAAACACAGAACACTGACAAACAGAATCAATGCATCTTTAACAGAAGAACAAGCACAATATGATGAAGATAGTTTTTACAAAATAATGGTGATAGAAAATCTGGAAATGCACATGAAACTAGACATGAATCTTATCCCCTTTACAAAATTTAACTCAAAATGGATCATAGACTTAAGTGTAATTTACAAAAATATAAAACTCTGTTGTGCGGTTCTCAGCATATTGACAGTGATGCTATAAGCTAGAAATGCATGGAGGCATTCACCTGGGCCCACAGGGAGCTCCCACAGAAACCCGTATTGTGGATAGACTGGCCCTCGTGTTTCTTACTATGGTTGCAAGATGCCTTCATCAATAACTATCAGAGAACTTTGGGGAAAAAAAACAGACAAGATTTATTACTCACACTTCCTGGAGAGCACATCATGGAACGCCTAAGGTCACACAGTTGATGTGAGAAGGAAAAGAGAGAGAGGAGAGGAGAGAAAGACAGAGACCTAGAGACAGAGAAAGAAAAAGAGAGAGACAGAGCTCACAGTGCATGAGAACATAGACCTGGGGTTATGCTTGTATCGGAGTAAAGGGTGGGGGCCTAGGGTTTTGTGGGTTCATTCTTTATTGGTGAAATTAAAACATAAGAATGGGAATTCAAGCATAGAAAAGGAAAAAGAAGTGCTGAATGGCCAGTCATCTACTTCAACCAGAGATCACTAAAACAAAGGAAACTTCAGGGGTGGGTTTGGGTTCTGTCTAGTCCTATATTTGGTAATGTGTTTACACCACATAGCTGTCTTCAAAGTGGATGCTTTGAGAATCAAACGCTTGATGCTAGGCACTTGCATATCCAAAAACAAATAAACCAAAAACAAATCAAAAATAAAAAAAAAAAAACCAAACAAAAATATCCTCTCAAGTGCTGTACTACAAATTGCTACATAGCAGCATTGCTACATAGTGTAACATAGGAGAAAACTTAGAACTTAGATGACCTCGGGTATGGTGATGACTTTTTACATACAAAGCTAAAAGTACAATCCATGAAAGAACTAATTGATAAGCTGGACTTAATGAAAAATTTTAAAAAGAAAAAAGAAAAAAACTTCTGCCCTGTGAAAGACACTGTTAATACAATGAGAAGATAAGCTGCCCCTGGATGGGGGAAAAAACTGACAATACCAAATGCTGGCAAAAATGTGGAGTGGGGTGGTACCTCATTGTGGTTTTAATTTGCAATTCTAGTGGCTAGTGGTGTTAAGCATCCTTTCATATGCCTCTGGGCCCTCTGCATGTCCACCTTGGAGAAGTGTCTGTTCATGTCCTTTGCCCATTTTTTAATAGGATTGTTTGTCTTCTTGGCATTGAGTTGTATGAGTTCTTTATATATTCTGGAGATCAAACCCTTGCCTGAGGTATCATTGGCAAATATATTTCCCCATATGGTTGGTTTCTTTTCATTTTGATTATGTTTTCTTTAGCAGTGCAGAAGCTTTTTAATTTTATGTAGTGCCATTTATTTATTCTTTCCTATATTTATCTTGCCCTAAAGGATGCATTGATGGGCAATCATAAACAAATCAACAAACAAAAAGTGCTGGAGAGGATGCAAAGAAAGGGGGAATCCCAGTACACTGTTGGTGGGAATGCAGACGGGTGCAGCCACTATGGAAAACAGCATGAAATTTTCTCAAAAAACTAAAAATTGAACTGTCTTTTGACCTGGCAATTCCACTGCTGGAATTATACCCTAAGAATCTTAAAACATCAATTCAAAAGTACTTATGCACCCCTATGTTCATATCAGCACAATTTACAATAGCCAAGTGCTGGAAACAGCCTAAGTATCCATCAGTAAATGAATGGATCAAAAAACTGTGGTACATTTACACAATGGAATATTATGCAGCAGAAAGGAAGAAAAAACTCCTACCTTACAGGACAGCATGGTTGCAAATGGAGAGCATTATGCTAAGTGGAATAAGCCAGGCAGTGAAAGACAAATACCATATGATCTCACCTATAAGTGGAGCTTAATGAACAGAACAAACAAAGGAGCAAATAGAACCAGAGACATGGAAACAAGGAACAAACTAAGGGGGACCAGAGGGGAAGGGGGCAGGGGGAGTATAAATGACCCATAGACATGGACAACAGGGAGGCGACTGACTGTGGGAGTAGGGCAGGGAATGAGGGTGGAGCAGGAAAGAACAGCAGAGGAAAATTGAGACAATTTTAACAGAATGGCAATAAATAAAATAATATAGAGTGGAAGGAATTCTCATATATTGCTGGTGGGAATGCAAAATGGTACCATCACTTTTGAAGACAGTACAGTTATTTCTTATAAAACTAAACCTGCTCTTACCATTCAATTCAGCAATGACATTTCTTGGCATTTACCTGAGAGATTTAAAATCTTATGTCCATGCAAATAAACTTCATGCAATGTGTATAGCAGCCTCATTTATAATTGCCAAGATGGCCTTCAGTAGGTGAGTGGATCAATACATGCAGACAATGAAATATTATTCAGCATTAAAAAGAAATGAACTATCAAGCCATGAAAAGACATGGAGGAAAATGGAAAAAAAAAGCGTAAAGGCTCTGAAGTTAATATCATGTCAAAGTTCAATAGCTATATGCCATAAATAGTAAGGTTGTTTCTGTAACATGGCATTGAGTTAATTTTAAATACTACAGTATATACAGACTTTAGGGTAATCTCAAATTTGGATACATATTAAGAATTGGGAGATAGCATTTTTAATTTTTTTTTAAGATTTAATTAATTGATTGACTTTTAGAGAGGGGAAGACAGGGAGAAAGAAAAGGAGAGAAATGGCAATGTGTGCTTGTCTCCCCCACTGGGGACCCAGCCTGCAGCCCAGGCACGTGCCCAAGACTGAGAATCCAGCTTCTCACTCTGGTCGTCAGGCTGGCACTCAATCCACTGAGCCACACCAGCCAGGGCTGTTTTTGTAAATATGGTGGAGAAATGTACATTGATTTTTCCAAGGCATGATTTTTTTAAAGTCTAAAACCCAAATTTTGAGAGTAAAAACAAAAGTTATCAGGAACTCTTTGCCACTCCACCCGCTATCTGTGCTATGCAAACGCATTTTAAGTCCATTTGAAACTTTTCAAGATCTTTAAATTATTTCAAATTGAATCCCCAATTTAACAATTAAATAACAATCTTATAAAAAATATACGAATAATGACAGATACAAACATAAATATATCTTGGCATGATATCAAGTTTTGCCCCTGCCGCCCTTCCCAAAACAACTCAAAGTAGGCAGCCCACTCAGTGTGTGTGCTGTGTGACGTCATCCCCTGCTGCCCCCGCCAGAGCGCTGGCACTACAGATGTGCCACTGACCGGCTCTGGGCTCTGAGCCACCCAGACTGATTCTTTTTTTTTTTTCAAGAACAAATCTGCATATGTTTAAGAGTTACATTATATTCGTTTTGATTTATCCTTTATTCATCTATTTACTTGTTAGCTTATATTCAGCTCCCTCTTTTTCCTCTACCCCACCCCCACCATTTTTCTTGGTAATTGCAATAACACTACCTATCCATCTGCAATGTTTTCCAAGAAGAAAGAAAAGTCCTTAACATGTTGTCATACTGTCGTTTCCATAGAAACAAACATTGTCAACTGGCAATAGTTGATCATGTATTTGCTTATAAATTAACTTCTCTGAATCCTCATAATTTTGGCTTAGGATACTTGCCTCTCATCAAGAGAAGCACTCCCAATACTGTGGGTGATCAGATCTTGTGACGAGATGAAATAGCTCAAGTAAACCTTCAGAGAAGTTGGTGCCATTCTTCCAGAGCAAATTTATCAGTGGGGCTGCTATGAGCTCAACACCATCACACATTTAAAATATGTGGTTGTTTGGATAAAAATGCCAGTGATTCTTTACAAACTAAAATGTGTTAATGTTGTACTTACTTTAGTTAAGATGGAAAATACATTGAGTATAATAATGTCTTTAAGTGGCCTGTGGGACAAGCATGGCAATTACACCAAAGCTGAGGATGCAGAAGTGATCTAAGATACGTGTTCATTCCCTTGGTAGATCCGTTAAGTATACAATATAACTACTATGTGTTATTTTACCAAGGAAATGACCTGAATGATATTTTTCATGGTAATATTACTTATAAAAAGATATATTGTATCTCAAGTAATATGATGTAATTAGTGAGTTATCTCTTCTAATTCATACACATATTGCACAAAGGTATGCAAATACAATTAAAAATTAGTTCAGTGAAAAATTCTCACTAAAGATATCTAGAGTGCTAACAGCAAAGCCATTTACGTATTTACTATTCCTACTACTGATTCTTCAAATACATGTTTTATATCTATGTTCTTAGCTATTTCTTGGTATAAAATATTTTTTGAATTCAAATATAATTTCCCTTTTCACAAAAAGGTTGATAAGTCTATGTTTACTAAAGTCATAGTGGCTAACTTTCATATCATTATTTATAGCTTAAGAAAAAAAAGCTTAAGGCTTTTTGAAAGACTCATTCATAACTATACACATCTCTTGCCATTCACTTGATGACTATGTTACTCTTTCCCCGAAGGAAGGACTATATATATAAAATTCTCTCTTTCTCTATCTTTGGTATTTCTCATCAAAAGTTTTAAAACTGTTATTTTTTTTGCCAAAACATTTATATTTTAAATAAGCAGGCACATTTTTCTTCTATAACAAGACAGAATTGAAAGTGATTGTTTCAGTTATCTGCTGAGTAAGTAGATACAGTCATACTGTTATTTAACAATCTTTAGATTAATAGAAGCCCAAGTTAAAAATAGACATTTTAAAATATTTTATTTTAAATCTCATCATTAAATGTGTGCAATTATATCTGCTTGTCATTGATACTGTGCTTATTGTCATAGAAACAAAAAAATCAAACAGAGGTATTCCTCACATTCAATATTCATTTAGTTTTATAAAGGGGAATTGTTTTCAAGTTTTAGTGTACATCATAATCAACTGGGATGCTTGTTTAAAAAACAAGTTTTAGCAGACCATCAGCAGAGAACTAATTCATTAGATCTTAGATGAGATAAAGCTGGGCATTTGATCAAACACTTCATGTTGTTCGGATGAATGTAGTTTCTAGAGCACGTGTGACAAAATAAGATTCAAACAACAGAGCATGATGTTTAGAACACAAAAAGCAGACAAAAAATTATTTGTGTTCTCTAATATCTCTCTCTGGTTATAGTCTTTTAATTAAAAAAAGCTAGAAGCTCTCCATTGTCTTTGAAGATCCTCAGCGCTCATAAATGATCTCTTCTCATTGTCTCCTCCCATTTATCTACTTGGTTCTGTTTCCAGTGAGGCAGTTACATTACGATGGGGAGCCATCATCAGCACTGTTACGTTTGGCATCTCTGTCTCTCTCAATTCAAGAGTGGTTTTCAAATGAAATAATACGCTTGATTGGGAGGATGTACCCTAAGTCTTGTATTTGATTTTGGGCCTCATATCTCTGACCAGGCCATACTCTTGAGTGGCAATTTTATCTCCTGCTCTGTAGGTTACAGAGACATTGACTTTCCCGTTTCTCTGCATCTCCTGATCCTCAGTAAATAGATTACAGTCCATAGGTGGAGAAACCCTCGATTCTGCTTCTGCTTGTACTCTGGCAGCTTCTTGCTTGGGTTTATCTCTTTCTTATAGAATTTTTGCCAAAAGTAGCAGGAGTCAGAATTCTATGATTTTTTATCATCTTTCCCAACAGCTGCAAGTTCAAAGGTGTTTGCTGTGACTCCAAATTATTACAAGTTATATTTCACCAAATGTTTTCCTCAGGACAAGTGTCACAAGCTAATCATTATACAGTATATC
>PVKM010007902.1:0-40169 GCA_004027735.1 Carollia perspicillata | reverse complement strand
CTACCTTGGGTCACTATCTCTTCTATGAGAAAAGCCTTAATGGTTACAAGAAGAAGCCCATGAATAACTTGGGGTAACTGCTCCAACTTTAGTTAACTGCCTCCTGTCTCGTATCTGTTTTACAACAAGATGAACAAATGGAGTCTGGAGCAAGGTAAGGAGTAGGGCTAACAGACCCCCACACATACCTGAGTTTGGGTGGTCATGTCCCCCCAGGAAAGCTGGCACCAGCTGGCACCACCTTTACCCAACAATCAATATGTAACTCCCTCATCCTCATCCCACCAACTATGTAAGTCCTCAGAACAGAGGACCTGAGGCCCTTGCCACCCTTCCCCTTGCCGCCCTTGCCCTTGCCACCCTTCCCCTTGCCTTTCTCCCTGACCTCAGCAAGGCCATGAGGTCATATCATCAATAAACCGTGCTTGCACAATAATAGGCTTGCTGATCTGTAATTCTTTTTAAAAATATTTTATTTATTTATTTTTAGAGAGAGGGGAAGGGAAGGAGAAAGAGACAGAGAGAAACACCAATGTGTGTTTGCCTTTCACACATTCCCCACCCCCCGCCACTGGGGGCCTGGCCCACAACCCAGGCATGTGCCCCAACTGGGAATTGAACTGGTGACTCTTTGATTCACAGGCCCGAGCCCAATCCAGTGATCTGTAATCCGCTAATCTGGGGCCTGATCTGTAATTCTTAATAGGTCAACAAGAAGAACCAAGTTTCCCCTGTAACAGTTTGATTCCATATATCCAGAGAACATAAAACCAAATGATTTCAAAGCTTTGATATTGGTGGCTATAAGTGTTTTGGTGGAACTTATTAATATCAACATGCACTTGCAAATATTTTATTTTGCAGATGTTGAATGTGGTGTTCCACACATCTCAAATACAACAACACTCAACCATGTTATTTAAAATTTTATGTTTTTAATTATTTTTTATTTGCTTGTGTTACCAGTTTTTGAGAGAGGTGTGTTAAATTCTGATTGTGGATTTCTCCAATTTTGTGGGGTTTTTTGGAAAATTGTTCTTATTAGGTGTACAAAACTTAGGATCATTATGTCTTCTTATAGAAGTAATATTTTAAATTGTAATAATATATCTTTTCATCATCTGTAGTTTTTGTCTTACATCTTTCCTGGCCTCAGGATAGCCATCTCTGCTTTCTTTTGGTTAATGTTTGCAGGAAGCATATATTCTATATCACTTCAATTTCTCTGTATCCTAATATTATATGTGTGTGTTCTCTATAAATAACATGTTGTTTACTTTTTCATTATTCCAGTCTGATAATTTCTGTACTTTATAACAGGTCTAGAAAAGTTACATTATTACAAATATTATCTGATGGACATGTGTTTACATCTATTTTCATGTTTCTTTCCTAGTTTTGTCATATGACTTTTGTTATTCCATTCTTCCTTTTCTGTTTCCTTCATAGTAAAGACATGTATAAAACATGTAATTTTATTATCATATTTTAATTGTTCTCATTTTTTCTGTATACATTGTGTAGAATTATTTTGGTGTCTACTGTAGAATCTTTTATTAATTTGTTTACAAATCAGCTTAATAATATTCTGATAGGTTTAAAATATTCATTTGTGTGTGTGTGTTTACGTATGAACTATCTATTCACATCATTTGGCCATTTTTTTGTCTGTTAAATGTGGACTCTTCCCTTAAAAGTCAGTAAAAGATTTTCATCTGTTAGGGAGAAAAGCTTTTTGCAAAGATGTATGTTTTCAGAGAACATTTTCTGTCTTGCAGATTTTCAGCTGAATTTCTTAGTACATTTTAAAAAGAAAAGTATAAATTTATAAGTGGTTGTAATAACAAATAATATCTTATACAGCCTTCAACCTGCTTCCCCGATGGCAACACCTTGCAAAACTTCTATAACATCACAGTCACAACTTTCACCTTGATACCATCCACCTATCACATTCAGCTTCTCTGCCTAGTCCCCTGACTTCCCTTGTGTGGGTGTGTGGTCTTATGCGATTTTATAACATCTGCAGGTTCATTTATCCACCACCACAGTCAAGGCCCAGAGGTTCTACCATACAAGAATCCCTTGTGTGTAGCTCTTATAACTGTACACAGTGCTCTTACCTCCACCATTATCTCTCTCCAAATTCTCTTAATCACAGACCACTAGTCTGTTGTACGCATCTATACTTTGGCCATTTGAACATTTTTGAATACATGGAATCATACAGGAAAAAATATAACCTTTGCATTTGCTTTTTCTACTCAGCATTATCATCTCATTGTGATTTATCTCAATTTTTTGTGCATGTGAATGTCCATTTCTTTTATTTATTTAGTTTTGGCTTGGTAGTATTCCATGGCATGTGGGGACTTAGCACTGCTGCTTACCCTTCAACCAATTAAAAAATAACGGGGTTATTCCCACTATTTGAGTATTGCAAATGAAGCTGCTATCAACATGCATGGGCAGGTTTTTGAGTGAATGTAATTATTCATATTCATGGGCTAAATACTCATGAAGACAATCATTGAATCATATGGTCTGTGGTATATTCACTCTTAGAAAACTGCTGAATTGCTTCCCAGAGGGATGACACATTTCACATTCTCACAAACAGCGTCTGAGTAATTTATCTTCTCTGTGTTCTTAATTGCATCTTGCGCTGCCACTATTTAGTGTCCTCACTGACAGGAGTGGTGGGAGGGGGGCGCTAATCAGGGAATTTGAAAATAGTAAGGGGAGTCTGTGAGACTACAGGGAAAAGAAATTGTACATAAAAATGAGAATCCGGTTGACAGGTTATTTCTAGCATGGATGTAATTTAACAGTTCTGAAACCACTATATGTGATTCTGGAACACTTAAATTAATGAATGGTGCATTCTTTAGCCAGGATTCTCACTGGTGAAGTAGGATAGGTAGAAATAAGCAAAAGGAGAAAGCCAAAATGATTTGTATGGGGATGGATTAGGGTTGGTGGCTTCAGAATGAACTCATGTTCAGCTTAGCATAGATACAAATGGGTACATGTAAAAATATTTATAGACGTGTGTGCATATAGGCTGATATACACCCATGTGTTGCCTTATGCTGTCAACTGAAAAGGTAGAGAATTAATGCCACCCCCAGAGCATAAAGCGTACCTTTATGATTTCCAGTAAAGGAAATCAGGGTTCTTTTGAGAAATGGCTGATTTTAGGACTGGGGCTAGAAATATGTAGGATGAACCTGGAACATCTTGTAGTGCCAGAAAAAAGATGGTACTTAAATAAAAATGGTGCATGCAATGGGACGCACAAGCCCAATAAAGAGATTTCAATAGGTAAAGCTAGGAAATATTATTATTAAGCAATGACAGAAGCATAGTAGTACCTCAGCCAGGTGGTCAAGAATTAACATCGACAGTGATATCATGGTGACAGTCTGCTCCGTTGACATGATATAATGAACATGACACACAACCTCTAGAAAAATCAGATAAACACTAATTGGGGGACAGTCTAGAAAATACTTGATTGGTACATTTAAAACTGAATGTTCTCAAACATAAGAAAAGTCTGAAAAACTGTCACAACCAAGAGAAATCTGAGGACAAAAGACTACTAACTACAATGTGGTACTGTGGTTGAGATCCTGAAATAAAAAAGGCAAAAACAAACAAACAAACAAAAATATGACATTAGTTAATATTAATGTATCAACCTTGGTTCATCAATTGGAACAAAAATGTAACACAGCAATGTAACATGTTGGCTGTTGAAGGCATTGTGTGCCCGAACACAGGAGAGACTCTGTATTGTCTGTAACTTTTATGTTAATGTAAAATTTATTATAAAGTGAAAGATTATTTAGAATAAAACAGAAAAAAAATCTTTCTGGTGGATGACAAGAGTGTCAAACAATTTGTAGCCATTTTTAACTCATCCCACGTTTAACCCAATGATCTGCTTAAATCCTGTTCTGCAAAACAAAGTCCAAAAGAAAAAAAAAAAAAAAAACCTTTAACGGAAGCAAAGAGGAAACCCTCACTGTCCACATCATTCGAATTGTTCAGATCATCAGCCTGAGGCAGATTCCTGCCCACAGTACTCACTCGACCTTCCAGTTATTCACAAGCCACACACACTTCAACTTATTAAAAATGCAAAAAAGATAGTATTAACAAGGGAAATATTTCAATAAAATGAATTCTGATGAATGACATGAAATTAAACCCTAATACCTAACATCAAAGTTAAATATTTTACTGTGAGTTTAATCAATTTATTATTACAATTCTACTCACAAATGGCTAAAAACCATTTGCTTTGTTTGCCTCACCTATCAGACCTCTCGTGCTCAAATAAAGTTTATTGTGAATCTTGGTTTCTTAACGACTTTCGGCCTTTGCAAACATTTTGATATGGGATAAGACAGCCACACTCAACAAGCACAGTGCCCATAGAGAAGTGGGTCAGCTAGTCCTCAGGATGAAACTTCAAGTGTGCAGAGAAAGGCACTCCTGAAAGAATATTGGAATATGACAATAGTAGAACATTTCAACAAAATGAAAAGAACACTTTGTTTGTGAACAACAGTCTTCTAAATTCTGCTGATGAAATTGACTTAACGGCTCTTTACAATTGAGTTACCATGCAGTTCCTAAATAAGCAATGCTCGCAAAGTCAAACTTAAAAGGAGAACCTGTTAAACATCTCACCTTCCTCTACCCCAACCTATAGGATCAGGGATTGTACTAGTGTTATGGCAATAGCGCTTTTAAAGTACCTCTGCAGCCCTGGATGGTGTAGCTCAGGGGATTGAGCACAGGCCTGTGAATCAAAGGATCGCTGGTTCGGTTCCCAGACAGGGCACATGCCTGGGTCGCAGGCCAGGTCCCCAGTTGTGGACATGTGAGGGATAACCATACATTGATGTTTCTCTCCTTCTTTTTCTCCTTCCCTTCCCCTCTCTCTAAATAAATGAAATCTTAAAAAAATAAAATAAAGTGCCTTTACAATTGGAAAAAGATGTATTTAGTAGACAAAGGACAGCAGAACCCTTGAAATAACATATGAAATCCTACCAGTTAACTTCATATATTTCAGAAGAAGCTTATTCTAGATCAGAAGAAATTACCAAGCCAAGACAGGGAAAACTCAGATGGAAAAGTAATGACAGTCTCCATAGCAGTCATAAGGATGAGTAAATTGGAGAAAGTACTCCAATTTACTTCAAAGCCAGGCAACAACTGCCTTCATCCCACTAGAGAGAGACAGGGAGGGAAAGAAAATACAGAGAGAAATTGAAACATATTGTATAAAAGCCATATGTAATATAACATCCATATAAAATGAAAATTGTGTAGTGTACAGTAGTCTTTGTTTTTCAGATGAATATTCTGAATGTATGGCAGTAAAAATATTTAGAATAAACACTAGTTACATCCACCAAATGAGTTAATGAGCAAATGAATATATAAATAAATGAATGAACAAATAGATCAATGAATAAATGATATGGAGAGTACATAAATATATTATGATATAATACATTTTGGTACAGATAAACAGATGATACATTATGCTTAATGTATATCATAGGTTTAATCTATTCCTGGGCAATGAGTTTGAAAGAATGATTTGCCTAATTCACATGCATTTGCACAAATTAGCATGCTGAATTTGTCTCAAAGTCAATATTTACTGCAGAACACAAATTAAGTCACCTTTTAAACCAAGAAATTCCACTATGTACTTAATAAGAAATCCCCTCATAAAGTGTTGTTTACAAGTTCTTACTTTAATGCCTCTAGATGAACTGATCGGCTGTTTAAAAATTTTATTACGTCGTGAGTCTTAACTGTCTTTGGTCCTCACCCATAACTGAACAAGATGGACTAGTTAATTATACTACTTACTTCTTCACGAAGTGTCCATCTGGTAATATCTGAACACAATGACTCAAACCTCACCTTGTAATTTTCATCCTTGTATATCTAGAAAAATAATAAGATTAAATTAAACACCTATGATATAAATTGGGGGTATTTTCAAAACACAATTCATATAAAATATATCATCAAGAACAGAAGCAACCACTCTTTTTAATCAGACATATGGTTAGAAATATTCTTATTATGCCACCTTAGCATTTAAATATATCACTTTGTTTATTTCTGTCACTGTGCACTATATTATAAATCCACAGAATAAGTGTTATTATTTTTCTCGGCTTTTTATATTCTACATCAGCAAAATGCCTAATCCAAAGTAGTAGTTCAGTACACTTTTAACACATTTATTGAGATATTGTTCACATACCCTGACATTCACCTCTTTTAAGTTTATAACACAATAAATGTTAACATTAACAGCTATGCAACCTTCATAACAATCTAATTTTCAAACATTTCTATGGCCCCAAAAGCAAGACTTGTGCCAACTGACAGTCACTCTTCATTCCCGCTGCTAGCCATAGGAAAACATAGTCTTCTGTCTGTACGGAATTAGCTTTTTGGTTATTTCATGTAAATGAGGTTCTATAATTCATACTTTCTGCGTGTCTTGCTTCATTCAGTGATCACATGTTAGTGAGCTTCATCCATGTTGTCACATGTATCAGTTTTCATTCCTTCCTATTGCGAACGGTCTCCCACTGTACAGATGTGCCGCCTGCAGTTCATGACCAGTCTCTGAAGCTTCAGGTCGCACCCACTGCGGGCTGTCATGGATAATTGAACAACGCTGCTGTGAGCATTGTGGCAGAGGTCGTTGTGTAGGCACCTACTTCATTCTTGTTGGGTAAACGTGTAGGAGAGGAATCTCTTGGGCATATGGCAAGTGTATTTTTAACTGATTAAAAGTGGTCATAGTATGTTTTTAAATAACTGCACTATTATAGTTTCCACCAGCGATGTTTGGGTTTCCATTTTGTGTATCCTTGCTAACACTTGTTAATGTCTGTCAATTCTGTATCACAAAAAAAAAAATGCCTCAGCAAAATAGGAATAGAAGCAATCTTCTTCACACTGAGAAATCTGCCGGTACTACCATACATAAAGATGAAAGGCTAAATTATTTCCCTTTGATATCGAGAACATGGCAAGGGTGTTTTCTCTCATTATTTTCACTAATCATTTTACTGGAAATTCTATACAGCAGTATGGTAAGTTAGAATAAAGGGATCGAGGTACTCAAATAATAAAGGAAGAAATAAAAAGGTTAATAGTCAGAAGAAAATATCATTTTTGGAGAAAATCCTATGAAAACTTCAAAAATGTTTAAGTAACCAAAATATGAGTTCGACAAGGTTATGTCAAGTTTATAAATTCAATATACAAAACTCAAATTTTATAAAGTGTCAGTGAAGAATCATATACTGGTATTTTAAAAATCACTTACAGTAAACATCAAACTATGAAAAGCTATACAATATTTGAGGATGAATCTGACAAAAGATATGTAAGAATTTTGCTCTGAAAATTATTAAACATTGCTCAGAAACATTAAAGGTGATAAATATATTGAGAGAGAAACTGTTTATAATAAAAATATTCCATATTGTTAATATATCAGTTCACCTCAAATTAACCTGTAGTTTTAAAGTCATTCCAATAAAAATCTATGCATTTTTCTGGTGGAAATTAACAAACTTATTAAAATATTTGTCTGATAATTGTAGAACATAGGATAGCTAAAACCAATTTTGAAAAGAAGATTCATGCTGGAGGAATGACTGTGATAACAAGAGCAATTTATTTAAAGCTTCAGTAATGGATAATGAGTTATTGACATATAAATAAATAGATCGATAGCATGGTAAAAAGCCTACAGATAGGTCCATGCATATATGTTAAATTTATTTTTGAGAAATTACAGAAGCAACTCAGTGGAGAAAGAATGGACTGTTCTACTAACACCATGAGAAAGATTGAATATCCACATGCAAAAATATTTGCGTCTATCCACTCTTTGCAAAATATATAAATACTAATTTCAGTGTAGTGGAGACCTCACCATAAACAGTAAACTTTCTAGAGGTAATCAAACGGCACAATTTCTGTGACTCTGAGGATATCTTAGGGACAAAACAAAAAGTGCAAACCATAAAAGAAAATTTAATAAACTGGATGTCATCAAACTAAGAATTTCTGCTCATAGGCATTTTTTAAGAACGGTATGAAGGCAAGCCACTGACTGGGAGAAAATCTTTTTGAATCACATAGCTGAATAAATACTTTTACCCAGAATATGTAAAGAATTCTCAAAAATCAATAAGTAATAACATCCATAAAAAATCTATGACAACAGAAGAGAAAAAATAAATAAATATGAGTAAAGAAGAAAAATGAATAACAAATAAGCACAAGGAATGTTAGACCACATAGGGCATTGGAATTTTTTTACAATCTGAAAGAGAAGGAAGCTTATTCTTTTAAAATTAAATTAATTTGACACTGTTTTAAAATTAATTTTGATAAACAATGATGCTAATGTATTCTCCAGCATTATTGTGTTATTCTTGTGTGTTACTTTCTTCTCTGTATGAACTTTAATCATATAAATTTTTTAAAATGCCATGATTTACATTGTTTTGCATGATTATCAGCATGAGGCAAGAGATAGCGTAAGAGCTCTGAGACTGTGCTGCTGTTGCTGGCCAGCATCTAGTGTCCTGGTTGCCAGGAAACACCTTTTAGCACTTAGGTCATTTGTATAGTGAACAAAGGCAGGGATTAGTGAGAGACATGTGTCACCCTCTAACTCAGTAGTCCTGAGCATGGTCCGATAATATTGCCTGATGTTTCAGCATCACAAGAAACACCAGGCTAACACAGGAGGAGGGCAGTCCTTGAAATTCTATGTAAGGTTGCCACTATCTGGGAAAGGAAGCCTTTGAAACTGTGCTTTCCTCCCAAAGCCTGGAAATGGGGAGTAGAAGGGAGCCACAGTGCCCAAAGAAGAAACCAACAAAACAACTTTGGTTAATTGTCTACCTCTGGTCACTGTGTGTTTTACCAGGGAGTCCCTAATGCTTACAGGAAGAAGCCCATAAATAACTTTGCATAACTGCCCCAACTTGAATTAACAGCCTCCTGCCATATATCTGTTTTACAACAAGATGAACAGAGTCTGGAGCAAGGTAAGGTTTCAGGCTAACAGACCCCCGCACATACCTAAGTTGTGTAGTCACATCCCCCTGGGAAAGCTGGCATCATCTTTACCAGTCAATCAATATAACATCTTCACCCCCATCCTTAGAACAAAAGACCTGGGGTTCTTGCCACCCTGGCCCTTGCCACCCTTGTCTTCGGCTCTTGCTGCCGTAGCCACGTCCTGCCCTGAACCAGTGCCTTTCTCCCCCACTTGGGTGAAGCCTGTTGTCTTTCATGAGAACTTATCACTCACAAACCCTGCTTACATGCTAGTAGACTTGCTGACTGTAATTCTTTACTGCATTAGCAAGAAGAACCGGGTCTCTCCCATACAAACACAGTCGTGTAAGCTCTTCTCTTCAGTGTAAAACACACATGCACACACCCCTAACAGTTCCTATTCATTCTAAGTCCTTTTCCTTTCTGTATGTTGTCTACAATCAATATATTCAAATAAACGTATTCATTAGCACGTTAATAATTTCTAAAAAATAATATCCCAAGATAAACTTCCAAATTGGTAAACTGAGTGATATTTTTGCATCCTAATATGCCACCTACTTTGTAATGAAATTTTTTTCTTAAAATATACCCTAATATTTTCTTATCTATAAATTAACAAAAATAAAACTTACAGTTCCTTATATTAAACATTGATAACATAATATCTTCATAAGCAAAGACATAGACAGTAGGTAATAATTCAGGGGTGCCTAAATATCTCACATTTTTCATTTTTATTCTAAGTAAAAGAACTTTATTTCATTTTTAGTACACAGGTTTTCAGATGTATAACTAATTAAAAAATTAGGTTGATACTGTCTGTCACATTCATCAAGATCTTATATGAGCATATGTCAGGTTTTTTTAACTTAGTATTCAGTAGGAACAAAAACACTCTGTTCCAAATGAGTCATATTACTTTTGGAAAGTAATCATCAGTGAAATCAGAGCTATAGGATCTATTTTTTCACTGTGTGCCACTTCAGAGGTAATGAAACACATTTACTAGACAGACAAAAGTATAGCAATTATAATGCTGGGCAAGGCATTCTGTGAATTGCAATCATAATATCACTTTCTATTTTCATCAATAGCCTGAAAGCTGAAAGAATCTTTTCATTAACATGCATTTCATTTTCTTAATATCCATATATTATACTTACTGAAAGTTTATAACATTTACAATATATAAAATTCATATTGAATGGTATTTGTTGCCTCTTTGCATTAGCAACTCAATTAATTGCTAAGGAAGAGATTATCATTCTTTTACATGCTTGTAATCTTTTGTTCTTTAACATAAGCCTGTGTTACTATAATGTTAATCTCTATTTAAAACTATGCTAATAAAGAAAAGAGAGTTTCAGACAGAAAGGAATGGTAATTATAACAGTATCTAAAATTGCATAGATGTTACACTAACTTCTTCTACCTATATGTCATTAGGGATTTAATGTTAACTTTTGTGAGATGTCAGACACTTTTGGTAAAATAATCCCATCTGTAACTGAGCAGTTAAAGATGAATAAGTATATTATAATTATAGTTCATGAGGTAATACCTGTGTTTACTGGATAGTTTGTAAAAAATGTTGTATCAAAGAGATTTTGGCATATTATTGTCATGTGTTTATTTTCCTCAGTTGCTTTGCTGAACAGGGCTAGGAGCCACAAACTACTTGGATAATAGTTGTCATCATCATCACTATGTATCACGAAAATAGCCCAAACTTTAAACTGTTTGTGTGAAAATGTGAAGTGGCCTCTTTTAAATGAGTTAAATTATCATATGTCATCTATTGAGTATGCATCAAAATTATCCCACTTTTTTTATTTCAATTGTTTTATATGCTGATTTTTTAAATTTTATTTTAATTTAATTGTTGTTCAAGTACAGTTTTCTGCCTTTTACCCCCACCCCAGCCCACCCCCCAGGGCTCCCCACCTCCCTCCCATTTCCACCCCCACCTTATTATTGTCCATGTGTCCTTTATACTTGTTCCTGCAAACCCTTCCCCTTTACCCCCGAAATTCCCTCCCCTCTCCCCTCTGGTTACTGTCAGCCAGTTCTCAATTTCAGTGTCTTTGGTTCTATTTTGCTTGTTTGTTTGTTTGTTTTTCCACATTTTATTATTGGGTTTAAGAACTGCATTAGAAGCAGTTGCCTAGGTATGGGCATGCTGCTGTGACTTGGGGGTAAAAATTGCTTGTGCTGACTTTATCCTATTTTAAAATCAGACTTGTATTGCAACTTAATGTCATCATCCACTAATGTTTCATGGCTTTACATAACATGTTTTTGAAGAATGAATGAAGTGAAGTGAAAGAGCCTGAATAATTGAATCTGAATTGACTGGTTTCATCAGTCAGAAAAAAAAAAAAGTGCATTATGACAACTCAATTTAAAATTGTCTAGTTAAGGGTAATGTGAGAATCTCTATTAAATATCCTATTTGCAGGGCTCATTGGAGCTTTGTAAAAAAATCTTTTGGATAAAACTTGATGGGTATTTTTGATGAATTTGTTAATTTACTATTATTCAATTTAACAAAGGAGTTTCACGTTAAGGTTCAAATTTAAATAACAGACTTAAAGGATTATTTCCACTATCCTTTCCTGTACTTCATTGTTTAAGCAATATCCCAACATCGAATTGCCAAGCAATGTTGTGAAAAAGAATAAAAACCTCAAGATGGAGAGTAAAATATATTTGGTTCCTTATAAAAAGGCAATACTTTAGAACTCTCAAATCTCTGAAGAAAAAATGCAATGACTACGATGTAAAATTAGCCTAAATTCCATGTGAACATTAACATTATTTTCTCACCTCTCTGAATGGATCATTATTTTGGGGTAATAGTTGTAAAATTCTCAAGAATACCATAGAAATTGATTTTCCCCCTTAGATCCTCTTTTGAATAAAAATGATTCATGTATAATGATACTTGCACTCCCTTTCAGGTCCAATTTAACTTTAAGAGGAATTGATTATTCAGTGTATGTAGTAGGTTTCATTTAATATAGCAAACCTTCTATTATAAAATACAATTTAAGCAATGTCTTATCTTCTCTCTGGTGTGTTATTTTTTTTTCCTCTAGAGCAGACCTTATTATTTCTGTTCACTAATAACTAGATCTTAGTCGCTGCTTTGATTCTAAAATGTCATAAAAATAAAACTCAGTTATCTTAACTGGGAAATAGAGGAAGCTGAATTATATATAAAATCAATTACATGTAATCATAATCATAATTGGCCCTGGTATGTATTACTACAGAACAAAATAGCATGTGGGAGTCACTCAGTATAACACAGCTTTCAATATAATCTCCATAATTTTTATCCCAAACTCCATTCAAGCACACAAAGATTACTTGAAGCTCCTTAAAAGCTATTACTTATTTTACTATGTATGATTTCAGTAGTACTGCCATTTTACAAATAAAAGTAATGATAAACTTCCATTCATAATATTAATTTACCCACATTTTTACTTATTCAAGTATTAGATTTTATCAGAATTCTGCCGGAAGAATTTTAAATATGCATTTAATTTAGATGTATATTTTTCACTTTAAAATGCAAATATGTTTGAAACAATTAAAAGGCAGTTAGCAGAATCCTTTATTTCTGCATTAATGACTTTAGAGTTATATGGAATTTAACTTGCTATGTTTATTCAGATGTACACAGATCTGACTCCATACCATTTCACTTTCCTATACCAGATGGCATTTTGCTTAGAACTTAATGCCTAATTGTTGAAGGACTGAATGTTTGGGCAAAATTTTAACCACATTCAGCTAATATCTTGTGTTTATCTTATTTATCTATCTATATATCTATAATCTACTTAAAACCTATCATCTTTATAATCATCTATTTTTCTTTTGAGTAGAAGTATGATCAGGTCACAATAAAATATTAGTGATATATATGGTTTATGACCAATAATATATTTAATTTGATAAGCCACTTTTATTCATAGCAATCATTCATTTCTAAAATCATTAATATTTTGATAAAGCAAGGAACTTCTACTAAAAATTGGAAATACTGTATAGTTATCATTATTAAAATTAATTATCCTGCTATTGAGAATTAGTAGAAGTAAATGTTGTCAGTGAATTCTGACAGACTTAACCAGGGTACTTACATTTGATAACATGAACACTTCATGAAAGACCAGTATGTAGTATAATGTACTGGGTCTGAGGAATGTGAAGCTAAGATATTCAAAATATCGAGCAACTCTAATAAATAATTAGCATTGGTGATTAGCATCTCTGATATGGACTAGATTTTTGTGCCTCCCCCTGCCAGAATTTCTATGTTTAAGCCTTAACTCTTTGTTAAGAGATGAAGATAAAAGTCTAAGAAAACATTTTTTATCTGAGCAAAAACCAATTCAAATCAGGCATCATTCAACCTAGCAAAAGTTAGCGGGAACAAAGAAATGGCTAGGCAAAAGGTGGATTGGTAGTTGAAAGGTTACATTCCTCATTACTTTATTTTCTAAATTAGATTCCTCTTTAGAAGTCAGATCATACGGTATTTGTCTTTCACTGACGGTTTTATTTCACCTAGCATAATATTCTCCCTTTCCATCCATACTGTCCCAAGAGGTAGGAGTTTCTTTTTTCTTTCTGCTACATAGTATTCCCTTGTGTAAATGTACCGCAGTTTTTTGATCCCACTCATCTATGAGTGGGCGCTTAGGCTGTTTCCAGCACTTGACTATTGTAAATCGTGATGCTAAAATACAACTAGAGGCATGGAAACATGCAACAGACTGACAGTGGCCAAAGGAGACGAGGGAGGGGAATGATGGTGGAAAGAAGGGGAGGGACTAATCAAAGACTATGTATGAATGACCCAGGGACATGGACAACTGCGTGGGAATTGAATGCGGGAGTTGGGGGGTTAGGGGGCGGGCTGACAGAATGGGGCAAAGAAGGAAAAACTGGAACAACTCTAATAGAATAACAACACCAATTTTAACAGAAAGGTTACTTTGCAGGATGTTTGGGGTCCGTCACACAGATTACTGGACTAGTGCTAATCATGATTCCTGATTCCGTGGCTTAAGGTTTTATTTCTGGAAGAGCCAGAACTCTAATTACGTCTCAGTTTGGTGATGCTGGGCTTAAAATTAGTATAAGCAAGTCCATTTGGGGTGTATTGTCTTGGTTTTTAACACCGTAATGTACTGACACCTGAGTGAGGGCGTTTTGAAGGCCATCAAACTTAAACGAGATTCTGAGGTCGGAACCCCACAATGACACTAATGCCAGAAGAGGGGAGACACGAGATCTCCCACCCTGCCACCTGAGGACAGGGAGAGAGGGTGCCCATCTGCAGGCTAGGGAGAGAGCCTTCACCTGAATGGGAGCAAGGCAGCCCCAGGGAGTCCAGCCCCCAGAAGTGTCCCAAATAATGTTTTGTTGCTTTAGCCACTAAGTCTGTACCATTTGGTTGAGAATAGCCCAACCAAAGGCAAACTCCAAGAGTAAATTTTTCTTTAACACTGGTATTATGTCTGTTCCTCTGCCTAACTTTCAGTGATTGTGTTGCAAACATCAGATTGGTAAATGTTTGAAGATATGAAGTTATATAAGCTTCTGGTTTGAGCATTTTAGTACTATTTCAAACGTTGGTTAATGTGCTGGACAGATGGAAAAGGGGTCTAAAGGTAAATGTAAAGATTGGACATATTTATAAATTCCTTTGGTTGTGATATTCTGTAACTTATTTTTCTATATAATATTCTCTATTCTCAGTTTCCCTGATGATGTTTAGCCTTCCTCACACCATATAACATGTTGAAATATCAAAGTGAAATATAGGGTCAATTTTTTTCTACAAATCTGAGGAAATAGAATAGATAAATTAAAACATTGGATGACATAATTAGATGACATGTGCTTGGGTCCATTGCAAGGTTGCTAGATTAACAAATAAAAATGCGTACACTCAATTAAATTTGAATCACAGATAAAGAACAGGTCCCTTTTTAGGAAATCATGTCCCACATAATGTTCATTGTTTAACTGAAATTCAAATTTTCCAGGTATCTTAGTCTGTTCCAGTTGCTGCAACAAAATGCCATGGACTGAGTGGTTTAAACAACAAACAAATATATTTTTCACTGTTCTGAAAGTGGAGATCAAGATCAAGATCAAGGTGCTCATATCAAGGCCAGGCAGATGTAGTGTAAGCTGGAGGCTCACTTTGTGGTTCACAGAAAATATTCTTGTTTCCTTGCACAGTAGAAGGTGAAAGAGTTCTCTCTGAGGCATCTTTTTTCAGGGTGTGAATTCCATTCACGAGGACTCCGCCTCCTGACCTAATCACCTCCACAAGAATGCGCCTCCTAATACTTTCACACTGAGGATTCAACACAGGAATTTAGCTGGGGGGCAGGGGGTCAACATCCAGCCTATTGTACCTGGCTGGGCACATTGATGTTCTGTATTTTAACTGGGACCCCAATAGGAGATATCATATCTGTCTGTTCTCATAATGTGAATTCTCATTAAAATGTCCCTACCACGACGGAAGAGATACTAACAATCACAAAAGTTTGCTAGCAACCCAGTAGAAATCAGCATGCCTTTTCAGGAGCTCTCCTCCGAGTAGTCTCATGAAAATGTGGTCCTGAATGTAGGGACAGAGGCTCTCCAAGACGTCAGTGATGACAACTGAACTCACCGAAGTTCAGCAGGCTGTACAAGTAACTGATGCCAAATTAATTAAAATGAACATGCTCAGATTTCCCCACTAATATATAATTTCTCAAGTGAACACACCAGTTGACTAGGCAGAATGATTTGATTGATTCCAGAATGATGGGAGCAATGTTGTCCTCACTAAAATAAGGTTTTCATTTTATTTCACTGCCTGTAATAGCTCTTCCTGTGCCAGCTCCTGTAGCTCTATAAAATACTTTGAACAACTTCATGGCACTCCAACATTGTTTCTTAATACCTAACTTGAGTAGACCGTAACAAAATGGCTTGATTTCTAAACATTTAGCATCATTCTATATACTTCAACATGAAAAGAAATTGGTCTTAAGATTGATTAGATGTACGATAGAAGGTTAATTTATGATGACAACTATTATATAATATCTTGCAAATCTGGTGCGTTTCCCTGTCCAGTGTTATATTTCTGTACCATGAGCAAGAATGTAAATGTTTTACTGTAATATATAGCTAGTATTATATAATTTTTTTTTGTCGAAGACTCAGGCTCCCTTCATTTTGGGAAGACTTAAAATAATGGATTCTTTCTACATGCCATTAAGAGGCTGAGGTAGAATATTAGAGAAAAAAATGGTTGAAAAGGGCTTTTTTTCCCCTTGCCATTTCTTTAATTTAATACTGTAAAATAATATTATCCGTATATGAGCAGATTTTATTCTTAAGTTGTTTTTTCTTCTCTGGTGAAGCCTTACTCCCCACAAACTTTGTTATATCCCTCTCATAATTTGAGTCCTTCCATGTTAAAAGAAAGAGATATAAGCTGTTATCTGATCCTTGCTTCTCGTACAGTTGAACCTCTTCCATCCTCAGTAATCAAAATCATTATAGGAACATTGTTACTAAACAGGGGCCTGGCCCTGGCAGGGTCGGCCAAGGGCCAGCTGTAGCATGTGGGTCTTCGACTTTGTGTGGGAAAGATTTTGCAACACGAATCCAGGTGACTATGAGGATACATTTATTAAAGATGGGCACGGTGATACAAAGAATGGCCTGGTAGAGAGGAAGCAACAGGAGAGCCCAGGTTGGGCTGCCTTAGCTCAATGGGAAGTCAGAGAAAAGGGGCTTTGGGGAAAGGTTCAGGGGATAAGCCTGGGACAAGCCTTCAGCTGCCCATTGCTTTAGAGTTTAGGAGGCGCATGCTTGTAGGGAAGTAAGTGTGGGAAACAGAAGAAAAGGAAAATGGCATGGGCCACTCCCCAGAAGGAGAGTTCTAGTTGTGTCTTTGTCTTAAGTTTTTATCTCTTTCTTGCAGGCAGGAATCTTAGGGGAGGGTTTAGTAGAATATTCATCACTTTTCCAGTTGTGCCCTTTCAGGATCCTGGTCTCCACTGATTGGTCAGTGAGCAGGCAGGGGTCTTTAGTCATTGCAGTGGGTCCTGGTGTCGCTCACCTGGTTTGCTGCTTTTCTGGGCCTGGATCTGAAATGCAACTGAGGTCTTGATGTTACCTCCAGGGAGGAAAGGCCAGCTGGAGAGAGGATAGCCTGGCGGTGAGGTCCTTGTTGTCCCAGTGTTGCCCCCATCAGGTACTTGGGGCCTTCTGTCTTAGTGACCATCTGCACTTGGCTATAAATTGCTCACCGTTGTGTTCAGCAATATGTCTCAGTCTCCCTATTCCACTGAACGAGACATTTTCCTAGCCTCTTACTTTCCTGGCTTAACATCATCTAATTGAATTTTGCCTTTCCTGTTTGAGGCATCAGAGACAGGCTTCGACTGTTGTCTCGTGTGTGTGTGTGTGTGTGTGTGTGTGTGTGTGTGTGAGATGTGTATATACACTGCTGTTACATACACACATATAACATATATATTTATATATGTATATATAATGTGTATATATACATGTTGTTATATAGATACACTCACATACATACGTGTGTGTGTATATAACTACCTCCATCTTTATACTCAAAACCATCATAAAAAAATCTGTTTGTTCTATAATTTTTGTTCTTCGAAGCATGAGAGATAGGCTTCTTTTTCTCTCTCACAGAAATATATACAAATTAAAGAAGCAAACGCTCATTAAATTAAACAGCTTAAACAATAACACTTGCCCTCAATCTATTTCTTTTTTACAACTTAAATTATCTCTAGGTGATGTAACAACATAAATCTTCATGTACTGTGTTTTTTTTTAATTCAAAAACATCATAAGTCAAGAGACCTGGTATGACAGTAGGGTTTTTCAACAGGATTGCTCATGAATTCCCTGGAGCCGCTAATTTTAAAACGAAGAGATGGAATTTGAGATACTACTCTTCATAATAACCTGAATGACAACTGGAGGGAGAGGATGTTCTGTTCCCTGCGATTCAGTAGTCTGCCAGAGTGAAGGGACCAGCTGCCACCACTGGATTACAGATCTGAATGGCTAATGTTTACCTGGGGCTCCTTCTGCTATTGAGCAAACAGGCAAAGATAGGCCTCTGCGTTATTAGGACAATGGGTCTTAATTATTGAGGGCAAGTGGAAATCAGGACCATACGTGGGACCCGAGGGACTCTTCATAGCACTTCTTGTACCCATCCACAAGGTTTAAAATAATAAAGTGGTTCTACATCTCTGTGCAAGCATGACAAAACACAACAACAGCAAACACACCTCTGTTCCTTTAAGAATAAGATTTCAGTCAACGATTGGCAGCTCACAGCCAAAAGCACAGAGAAAGAGAAATCGTGTGAACAGCACCCTTGTGATCGGTTTTAGAAATAAAAATATTGAAATCTTAAAATGAATTATATTCTTGATTGTGCCATATAAAGTTAGATATTTTAAATACAAGTTTTTCTTATTCTTTCATGTCCTGCTGTTATAGATAAGATGTGATGATGGACTGCAACATTATAGTTTATTTCAAAGGTTATGACATATTTTTATGGACAGACCACCAAAAAAGAGGATATAGATATCAGAGCCAGTTATCTGAAAAATGAAACTAAATGATGACTTATCTGTGTTGGAACTGGTGTCCCAGTATCTTCTTTCAGGGATTGGTTAAAATACTTGGGATTTTTACTGTAGAACTTACTTAGGTTTGGAGGGGTCATTTAAAGTGTACCCAAACTGGTTAAATAGAGGTGTTCATGTGTGTGAAAAAAGATAGAAATATGGGCTACAGAGAACCTCTGCAGGTAATTTTTTATTTTCCTGAGGCCATACACATTTTTCTCTCTCTAAAATCTTTATCTACCCCCCAACCTGAGGTCATTTACATTTAACATTTTCTCCATTTGGGACCCTCTTCAGGGAATTTTGAAAATACCTTGATTTAGCTGAAATATTACTACTTTAGAAATAACTTATCACATCATTATAACAATAACATTTATTTCTTACGGCTATGTCATTACCCTGTTATTTTCTTCATAGAATGTATCACAGATATAAATGATTCTTGTCGTGTTTATATTCTTACACGTTTGCCTGTCTTTGCCCATCTTTGCCCATGACAAACCACACTGAAAAGCAGCCTCTTTGTCTCTGTTATTCTCTCTAATAAGCTCATTGCATGAAACGCAGCTGGTAGTGAGTATTTTTATATTGATACAATACATAAAAAGAGAACCAAGTTAAATTTCAATTAGGAATTTCAGTACGAATAATATACATAAATTCTAATACATTGATATTAAGTGTAAATGTTTAATATGGCATGAAGTCCATTTTAATTGTATAAGTAAGCACGCTGCACATTTGTGTCACAGAGTATCAGACATTTTAGTGGTGGTATACTTCCTTACAGTGGAATACGTATTTGAAGACAGATAGAAATTATTTTGTGTGGCCAACATTCATTAAACCGGTATCTATATAAGCCACTTATTTATTTTAAATTTGCTTCAAATTCAAGGTGGAGTTTAGGGAAAACCCAAAAGTAGGAGAAGTTTCTCCAACTAAGCTCAGTTGTATTCTCATGACAAAATAAACGTCATTTTGATTCAACTGACTTTGAATAACATCATTGTATCGATAAATGTTCCACCTTTCAATTTATCTGGTTATTGTATTTTTAAAAAGCATGCTTTCAAACACTTGAAATTCCTTTTTGAATTATTGTACATAGACGCTTTCTCAGATTCTTTATACTTGCCATTGAGAAATGAGTAGGATCCTATAACAGGGTGCTGAGCTAGAGAGCCCCAAATGGAGAAAACCCCCACAGCTCTCCCTGGGGCGGGGGTGGGGGAAGTGGGGCAGGGCCACTGGGAGTTACTCTGCATATCTAAAGAACTTGGCCAGTGATTTAGTAAAGTTAAAGCCTATGCCTGGGAGATGGACATGACTCTACCCACCCTGTGATGTGATGTAGCCGGAAGGGCTTGCTGCAGCTACTGGGCAGCAGTATGACAGTTAGCTCCACATCCTGGGGCCGGGCTTGCTAGACTAACAAGAGCAATGGAAAAAAGCAGAAGAAACCAGAGTGCTGGCAAGTGTAACCCACTGGGGAGGAGCTGGAACTGGGGTTATGGAGGAAGATTGCTGCAGGGATTTAAACTTAGGTGTGGGGCCAAAGGCACTTCTTAGCCATGCTAGGGCTCTGGACCATGTGAGAAGGAAATTAGGAGAGCCATGAGAGGCTTCCTTTCTCTCGCTCTCTTGACCATGAGGCTTGGGAGCAGAGAAGGGGGGTCCTGGCCATGTGGTTTGAAAGGATGCAGTAGCATCCCTCAGGCCCACTAGGAGAATGCAGTTTTGGATTAAGAGCGGAGCGTAGCTAGCTGAGCATGGATGACTGAAAGAAGCTGGAATACAGACTGAATCTGCCCAGCAAAGCTACAGACTTCTATTTCTTTTTCTGAGAGACGGCACCTCTGACTGGCCGGGTTTGGCAAGGGGATTCAGGACTGTGTATTTGCGAGTGTTTTTTTTTTTTCTTTTTGTTTGTTTGTTTATTTGTTTCTAAAGAGTAGAGGATTTAGCCTTGCCTGGTGTTGCTCAGTGGATTGAGTGCCTGCCTGTGAACCAAAGGGCCACTGGTTCTATTCCCAGTCAGGGAACATGCCTGAGTTGTGGGCCAGGTCCCCAGTAAGCGGGGCACAAGAGGCAACCACATGATGATGTTTTTCTCCCTCCCTTCCCCACTGTCAAAAAACGAATAAGCGAAATCTCTAAAAAAATGGAAAATATATTTAGAAAAGAACATGGGATTTAACAGCAGAATTCTGACATTATCCTAATAATGTATAACTTTTGAATAAACGGTTCCTTTCCCTTTCATAAGACTGGCATTGGGAGTCACGGTTCTTATCAACAGCAGACAATAGAGCCCAGAGCACGAGAACCCAAGGGTTCTGTTACAATAAAACATCTGTGTACATAAAAGGGTGGTATTTTAAAATAGCCATTTTAGGTAAACTTTATGAAAATAATCATTGTTGTTGAATATTTTAAATATGTACTAATTATACAACTATTAGAAAAACAAACTTAACGCTTAGACACTAAAGCATTCAAGTGTCTAAATTTAAAGCAAAAGCCAAACTGTTGCCAGAAGACAATAGCATAATTTCAAACATGCCTCCTGCTTTTGAAATATTTTTTCATGCATCGGTAAAAATCTTTTCCACAAAGTGATAGAATAAAACATAATTAGAAAATGGCAGTCAATTATTTGTGGAAATATTCTGTTTATTACCATTAAAATAGTTGCTATGCCTGGAGACAAATGGCATGTGAGTGTGCATTTGTCAGATAAGTATTCTGAATAATTAGTGCTTCAAATTAGCATAAATAGCCTAAAGGAGTATTCTAACACAAAATAAGTCAAGAAAAAAAACAGAATAAAAAGTGAAAGAAAGTAAAATGATATCACCAGGCTAATATTCTACATAATAGTTTAGAATCCTTTCTCTATTTTTCTGTTTAAAAAAATGAAAACGTGTAACTGATCCTTTTCCCTGATGTCACCTGTTGTTACTTCACATAACATAATAACACGTTTTAATGATGTTCCATTCACTTATGTAACCAGAAAAGACGCCGCCCTTTGGGCTGCCTGTCACTAGCAAATCCAATAGGCAATGGCAGCGATTGAATCTTTTACGGGCACTTTATTCAGATCGCTGGTGATCCGAGAAGATGGCAGGTTCATACCCTGACAGGCCATTTTGTGTTTTCTTTCCGGGCCAGACCTTTTATAAGTTATAAGGTGAGGTGAGGGCTCTGAAATTCAGGGAGGATTAGGTGAGCAGAGCTGCAGCGTTCCTGTTCTGGGCAGTTAGCTGTTCCCAGGGCAGGGTGGTCGTCTGCTCTCCCTGGAACAAAGGTCCAGATGTCCACAGGTGGTCCTTACCTGTAGTCCTGTAGGTGGGTCCTTACCTGTAGGTGGGCCTTACCTGTAGTTTCTGAAACAAAAGCTTTAACATACATATTACTTGCTAGACTTATAACTTTTTCTTTAAGCTAAAGTTTCCCAAGTCTTGAGTCCCCTATCACTTACATCATGATTTTGAAACAATATTGATTTTTTTTTCAAAAAATGATCGTACTCACTAAAAACCTTTTTAGTTATCCACACAATACCATTAATATCCTCAGCAAAGCAGATTTAAATGCACTCAGAAAGCAACAGCTTCCTAGCCAATCTGACACAGGTGGCACCACAATAATTTTAATTCTTTCTTCATCTTTTCCAACAAAGAGTATTTCCCTTTTTTTTTTTTTTCAGTTCTGGGTACTTGGTCTGCCACGTGGCTGATCGATGTCTACCTCCCTCACCTACCGCCATAGGAATGTGTCTTCGGTCTTATCCCCTCTGACAGTTTCTCTTTTCTAAATGTTAACTTTTATTCTTTCCTTGCCATTAAAGCTACTAATTCTTTAGGAAGTTCGTTTAGCTACACCTTTGAAGATCAACTCGTTTATTTCATCTCTGTGTTACGGAGCTTTAACCCTGCCCACTTAGCATTCCTAGTTGCAATTACTGGAAGCTCTTTCACCTGTTTTTTTGACAGACTATAAATTCATTTAAAAAAGAAAAAAACTTTAGTTCACAAAATCTCCAAGACCAAAAGCTCCAGCTTTAGAAGCTTAGAATACTGCGTGACCACACCAATGAAGGTATTTCTCCAGCTAGTGTGCCCCCGTTACCACTCGCTACCCAGGGGTCAACGTGGAGTCTCCCGGCTGCAGTGACTCCTGGCACCTGCATCATGGATGCTCCCGGGCCGAAACGACACTTAATGAAGAAAGCGCTGAATGACTACTTCTCAGTGTCATTTCCTCATGATTCAATTATCGTTTGAATGGTGTCGATTATGGGAGCCCAGTCACATCCCTGTGACTTAGCACTAAGGTGAAACAATGTCTGAGTTTTGATGGGAAATGGGCAACACAAAATAAGGGAATTTTCCATCTGCAGAGAATTTTAAATTATTAAGCAAAGGCAGTTGTTTCTGATAAATTTCTTCTAGGAAACTTTTGTTTGTTTTTTAAAAATTGTTACTGAAAAACAAAAAACAGTCTTTGACTGTGTCGAATAAAAATAGAGAAGCAACCACTATTGTGTTCTTTGCTTCCATGAGTTTGATGACTTTTACTATAACATGTAAGTGGAATCATGGAGTATTTGTCCGTGGTAGGTTTATCTCATTTATTATACTGTTCTTCAGGTACATGCATGGTGTTACATATGTCAAGATTTGCTTTGATAAGGCTAAATGATATCTCACTGTTTTCTTCTTTGCCATTTTCTTCATCTGTTCACCTGTTGCATGAACTTGGGTTGTTCCCATCTCCTGGCAATCGTGAATAGAGCTGCGATCAGCATGGGTCCCCAGAAGTAGATTGTTGTGCGATATGGCAGTTCTGGATCGAATTTTTTACGAAACCTCTACTCTTTTCTAAAACTGCTGCAGCATTTTACATTCTTATCAGTAGTATGTAAGAGTCCCAGTGTATCCACATTCTCATCAACGTTTATCAAAGATCGGGGGTGGAGGGAATAAGAAGTTAACGCTCAGTGGATATAAAGTTTCAGTTACGGTAGGTGAGTGAGTTCTAGAGACCTTCTGCAGGACACAGTGTCTTGGTCAATAGCACTGCTCTGTACCTTCAACACATTTTTAAGAAGGCAGATCTCATGTTAATTGTTCTTATTCTAGAAGAAGAAAAGTACCCAAGAAAACTTGGGGAAGTGTTGGCTATATCTATTACTTTGATCGTGGAGATGCTATCACGGATATCTGAATAAGTCCAAACTTAATAATTTATATATATTATACATGTGAAAATCTTTGACTACAAATTATACTCAGTAAAACGACTGATGTTTTTTAAAAGCACATCAGAACTTAGATAAGGAGATTTTGATTGCAAAGGCTATCGCAACAGGGAGAATCCTTAAGTTTCACAAATCTGCAGGGATCTCATCAGCGGGATAAAGCTTTCGTTTTATAGGTTAGGGAGAGGTAAGGAAACATTTTAGCAGAAATCTTTAAGGGGAAATTGGGTAAGCAAGAGGAAATGATTACTGCAGTCTGATAGGAAAAACATCTCACTGTGCTCAGCTAGTTCTTAGGATAAACCGATCAGGAAGCATGTCCCACTTTTTAGTACTTGTTTAGACTTTGGAGTGTCAAAAAGAAACCATAGGCCCAAAATGGTGTCCCTCTGCTAAAGCCCATAATACCAAACCTACATTTAATTCCTAACCTAATCGCAGTTTCAACCCCTCCCAGAAATACGATCTTAATCAATGAGTCTGGAGCCTTCTGGGCAGTTCCAACGAGGTGATCTGTTGCTTGGACTCTCCACACCCAGAGGAAAGAGCTTGCTAGAACTCTTGCCATTCTCTTCTGCCCAGACAGAAGGTGTTCTGGCCTAAAGACAATCCTTTCTTATCTTTTGCTGATGACTTCCTTGCCTGCTCTCCTCTCTATAAAAGCCTTGCATAACTCCACCGAGTATCACTCTGCTTGCTGGTGGATTCGCCCAATTCATGAATCATTTACTAAAACCAATTAAATCTCCAGATTTACTGGGTTGAAGTTTGTTGTTTAATAGGGGCAGAGTTTCAAAAAGAAAGAAGACTGATTTCATTTTAGTCAAGAGAAAGCAAAGGATGAAAAATGGATAACAGCACATTTAGTCAGTACTCCTGTTGTTTAAGACAGACAAAATCTTTCTTTTAACACTATTATAAGGGAAATAGTCATGCAAGCTGGAGGCTGGTCCAAGTATTTCTCAGAGGCGGGCTGTTCTTCCCATTCTTGTAGGCTCTTGAAAGAGCAGTTGTATTATCTATTGAGAGTGTTGTTGAACTGACAGCTATTGGGAAGGTCTTAGGAATCAAGCATTTATTGAGAGACATACCTAGGAATATAAAAAAGAGAATAATTATTAACATTTGACTAAGGGAGCAAGAACAGATATTTGTAGTTTGGGTGTGGGGGAGTCAGTTAAGAAGATTCCAAATATTGTGGTTAAAAAGTCTGTAGATAGTAGAGTGAGTATAGCAGTGGCAATAAGATGAATATCTCAGGTTGTAGTATAAAAATGCATGGTGATGGTGTAGACACTAAGGAGATTCTGTGGAACACATGCACAGCACTTGATACCATTTACTGCACAGGTTCCCCTTTGGAGAGCAGAAGTTATGACCAATGCCAGGTAATCTCAGGTAATGCCTGAGAACCTCTTGCTTGTTTCTCCTAAGTTCCAAGGGCCCGACTTTTGCCTCTGTAACTTGTTTCCTGAGCGCACAGAGCCCAACTGGCTCACTTCTTCCACGAATCACTTCTTTTACATCTGTGATTCTCTAAATAAACTTTTTCTTGCATTTGAGTCTTGGCTTTGAACTTTTTCTCAGCTGGAACCCAAGTCCTGAGGTGGCTGAACGAAGATCCAATTGCCAGTAACAATCTGGTGCTGTTTCAACACCAATAGGGAGCTCTTTCTTCTTAAAAATTTTAATACATTTATTGGGTTGACATTGGTTAATAAAATTATGTGTTTCAAGTATAAATTTCAAAAATAAATTATGTGTATTCAAGTTCTAAAATACATCATCTGCACATTGTATTGTATGTTTACCATCCAAAGTCAAATCTCCTCCTGAATATCCAAAGCAATCCTGTGCGAAAGAAAGTGATGAAACCATGGATATTACAGTCCCTGACTTGAAATTATGGTACAAAGCCACAATAATTAAACACCATGGCATTGGCCAAAAAACAGACATACAGAACAATGAAACAAGAATTAAGATTCCAGATATAAACCCACATGGATATGTAGGGAGAAATAATTTTCAACAAAGGAGCCAAAAACATACAATAGAGGAATAGAAGGCTTTTCAATAAGTAGCACTGGGAGAATTGGAAAGCCATACATAAAAGAATGATATGAGACTGCTATTTATCACTATACACAAAAATTAACTCAAAATAGGTCAAAGACCTAAATATAAGACCCGAAACAATAAATTACATAGAAGAAAACACAAGAACTGCCCCGGATGAATGGTTCAGTGGTTCAGTTGGTTGAAGTATTGTTTATTACACCAAATGGTTGTGGGTTTGATTTGCAGTGAGGTCACATACATAGGTTATGGGTTTGATCTCCAGTAGGGGCACATATAGGAGGTAACAGATCAATATTTCTTTCTCACATAGATGTCTCTCTCTCTCTCTCTCTCTCTCTCTCCCTCTCTCTCTCTATCTATCTATCTCTTTCTCTCTAATTACTAAGCATATGTTATGGTGAGAATTTTAAAAAATATATATAGGTATTAAACTTATGATGTTGACCTTAGACAGGATTTTTTTAAATTTGATCTCAAAAGCAAGGAAATCAAAAGCAAAACTAAATGAATGGGACTATATCAAACTAAAAACTTCTATACAACAACAAAAATCAACAAAACAGTAGGGTGACCAACCAACCAACCAAATGGGAGAAGATATTTGCAAACAACAGTTCTGATAAAGGATTAATATTTGAAATATACAAAGAACTCACATAACTGAACACCAAACAGACAATTAAATTAAACAGTGGGAAGAAGACATGAACAGACACTTCTCCTAAGAAGACATAAATAACCAACAGATATATGAAAATATGCTCCACTTCACCAGCGATGAGAGGAATAGAAGTCAAAACTACATTGAGCTAGCGCCTCACACCTGTTAGAACGACTGTTATCAACAAGACATGTAATCACAAGTGTTGGAGAGGTTTGACCTGGACTTTGTCCTACATTTTCCTCTTTCTCGTTCTAGATAAAACATTCATTCTACTTTACAACAAAATTACTTTTTCTTCCCCAACTTATTTGGCAAAGCTGCCTCCCTTTATCATTATACAATTCCTATGAAATCCATCTACAGTCATACTTCGGTACTTGTTGGCTTTAGAAATTGTCAAACCCTGGACGCATCACATTTTGATGAGAAAGAACATTTCAGGACTTGGCCCTTGCTTGGGACCTGTTGCACTGGATAGAACTTGTATGAATCACAGTGATGCCTGGCAAGAGAAAATGCGTCATCACTCATCACTTGAAAAATTCATTTGGTATTCATCGGTTTCAGCACTCATCATGAGTTTCAGAACAAATTGATGATGAGTACCGAGGTACCACTGTACTTGGTCTATGTATTTCTGCCTTTAATAGCACTTGAAGATATATTGAATGACCCCAAAATAATAGTTTCATTTGTTAGGCAGCTGGTAACGTTGTGGGAGAGATTTTGCATCAGATGCCTGTGGCAACTTAGTTTCATCATGAAATTTCATGTGAGGCTTTGTCATTTTTTGTACAGACTGATAAATAAAGCTACTTTCTTAATGTTTATTTAATAGAAATATTTTTTCACAATACTTATTATCTATCAGTGTATAACTAATATAACTAGGCAAAGGTGCTTAATATTAAAGAGTTTTAATATTTAATATTAAAACTGCAATCATAGTTTTATTTACTAAAAATGAATCATTTATTAGAGTCTATCTGACTTACCATATCTGCTACTCTCTTCTTACTTCCTTTTTCGCAGCACACTGCCTTTCAGGCACTGCTTAATTATTAATACAGAGTCTCTTACAAAATTTTACAGGATATTTCATCAACATCTTGTTGTCTGAATATTTATATTAATTTCTGAAATAATAACAAAGTTGGTGTTACATACTAATTTAATGAAATTAAAGACTTTTTATGAATTGTCAATATAATTAGGTAATAGTAATATTAAGGTTTCATGAGGCCCATTAACAGCAATATTTACTATGAGATCACATCGACTCTATATTCTAACAAAGAATACGATTCCAAAACATATTTGGCATTTAAACCAATATGCTCTTAGGATAAAATAATTTCCATCTTTCTCTTTTCATCTTAGAAAAGGAATGCAACTCCATTGATCTTTTGGGGCATCCATTCTATTCTGATGACTTCTGTAGAAATTTAAACTTTTACCCTTATAGGCTTCTAAGGCAGCAAGTAGGTTCCTTACTATAACAAAATGTAATTTTTGCTTTGCTTGACATTTATAAGCTTTTTATTAATACGTTTCAAATCTAATTTAGATGACTATTAAATGAACTTAATTACAGAATTAACATTATCGTGTATTTTATCAAGGGGTATGTTTTCTAGTCAGTATAATTTCATTGTAAAAATAAATATTACTCAAACATATTCCTACCATTTTGACATAGCAGTCTGGAAAATATTTGCTATATTCAGCTATGCTATTTTAATATACACAACTGTATTAAATTTTAAACTTTCATTCACTGTGATTTGATTTAAAAACATACGTATTCTGAGAACCTCAAATTCATTTGTTTATCTCTGAGTGAAGTGATGCTTTGCTTGTTTTGGCTTATATCCTTATCCAAGAGTAAATCCATTTGAGAGTCACAGATGAATGATTAAAAAATAAACACCGAACATAATTAGCAAATCATTCCTGTATTGCAAATTTGAGGTACATGAAAAGAACTTGGAATTCAGTTAGGATTTTCATAAAAATATATCAGCATGGTTTTTTATTTATTTGTTTTTTAACTGTTTTCCCTTTCACAAAAGTCATGTGAACATGTTTAAATCCTATGTTTTTCTACATTTATAGGCATCATTCTTCCATTAAAAAATACATTTCATTCTTTGTCTGGGACTATTCAGTTGCCATCTAGTAGAATTCTTTGTAGAAAGGCAAGCTAAAGACTTACGACATTCTCATTATTTACTTACTTTCAGGGTAAATGATGATTTAAAAAACTATTTCAATATTGCAAAATGAGACTTTCAACTTTGCTTTGTCTTTCTGTAATGTTACTGCAGACTCATGGATTTCTTTGCACAATGTATTTCAAATGTTTACATCGTTTTTTAAAATATAAAACCTCCCCTAATTGAGCTGTGAGAGTCACTTAAACTTGCTTTTATTATGTTGACAAGTGCTCATTAGTTTCATTTCTGGCACAAGATTCCCTTGATATATTTCTTCCCCAAATCTACACTTAGTCATTTCTCTACAGAGCTTGGAGCACTTCAAATGTATTTCTTGCAGAAGCACCCCACTAATGATAACATATTCTTCTCATTAGGGCAGAATAGAGAATCTGGGAGTAAATTCTCAATGATTTACCATAACAAAGGCTTATTTTTAACTCATTTCTTATGTGTTACATAGTTCAGCAGCCTTTTGTCTACAGACTTGCTTAAGTACCCTGGGTGATAGAGGTTCTGAAATTGTTTAGCTGTATTATGCAGAAAATAATTTCTCCACAGGCACTATGACAATTGAACAAGCTATTTACTGTTTCTCCAACAAACTCCCAAATGTGTCTGCAGGAAATTATGCACTCCACTTTTGCTCAGAGTTCTACGGGCGCAATTTGTTATATGACCAACTAGATTCAAGGTCAGGTGGAATCCAAAAGAACAAATGCACATTATATGAACAGTGCTCATACATATTTCTGCCATTTGGAATTTAGCTGTAAATCCACATAAGTGAATAAAAGTGTTGAGTTTGAAAGAAGTGGTGAGAGAATTTCTTTGGAAATAATTGTGGGAGTGCAATAAAACACTGATTGGACTAGTAGGTTATAAGTGTGCAAGAAAAAAATGCACAGTACATGACTTGTGTTCCTTATGCAACAGGGTACAGTCAAGAGTGGGGCCCCAAATAGGGAGCTGGAATGGGGTCCAGAACTCAAGGTATCTAGGAAATACTAGAAATGTATACAGGATGTCCTCACCCCTAACCCCCACAGGTGTGAGTTGGGGGAAGGGCCCATGGAGCAGGAACATGGAGAGCTATTTTGCATAGCAACAGCTTTGCAGCTAACCTCTGTCATGGTCATTTAACATATCTATAACCTTTAACTGGTTGCATAGATATGTTAAACAGCTGTGGCCATGCTTTGAGCCAAGGAAATGGAAGTGACTTCCACCCAAGACAATTGGGAGGCAACTCCCCCAGGTTATAGTGCCTGCATGAGAGCTTGGAGATGATTGGCTACATGACATGGGGCCACACCTGCCCAGACTCACAATGGCAGCCCAGTAAAGCTGGAAGGATATGGGAGTGCTGGCAAGTGTAACCAATTGTGGGAGGAGTTGAAAATGGGGCTGCAGAGGAAGATTGGTGTAGGGATTTAAACCCAGACTCGGCTGCCATTGAGAGGAGAACCATGCAGCTTTGGCCAGAGTGGGGACCTTCACAGCCATGTGAGGGATAATCACCGTGCGGTAGAGAGAATCATGTGTCTTTATCAGAGAACCACCACGTGGCTTTGCTGGGAGAGAACTATGTGGCTTTGCCAGAGTGGGGACCTCTGCGGATTTGGCAACAGTGAGAACCCCATGGCTTTGGCGTGCTCCCTTTGGCCATGTGGCCTTGGAAGCAGGAGAGACTTTGTCTGGAGGAAAAGGAGAAAAGACTTTTACCAATGGACCATGAGAAGGTGGTACATGGCTTTGGATTAACTGGAGATTATGATAGTGACACAGCTGATGGTGCCAAGAGCCTGAATCACAGACTGCAACTTTTCCTGAGATACGGTACCCCAGATAAGGGCAGGGAGAGAAGGAAGGACTGTATGCGTCCGTGAGTATCTTAAAATATTTTAATATTGTAATGAAGACAGTAGGTCACTACTTTTAAGTCTGTACAGCTTTAAATAAACATTTCCTGTCCTTTTCACAAATCTCTGGCATTGAGAGATGTCTTTCCTCTGGCGGTGGACCATGTGAACCTAGTGGGGGTCCTTTTGGTAATAGTATATCATACCCATCTTGACCCATGTTCGATGACACTTAGATTTGGGTTATTGGGAAGACTGGTATTTGGCTGATGCTGAAGAAATCTAAAGCTAAAAAGCTTTAGTTACTGATTAAAATTTTTAAAATATAGAGAAAGAAGGCTTCATGAAGAATGAAATGTGCCTTCATTTAATAAGAAGGCCAAAAGCTACAAGAGACATTCAAATGGGTATAAGTATCCTTTTTCTGTGTTTATATTGTTATATTTTTTGTTTTGTTTTTTAATTTAAATTTTTTAAAGAAATTTCATTTACAGTTGACGGTCATTAAATTTATCTAAGAAAATATCAATTTATCTAAATTTTAAAATTTTGTTAGGTTTATTTGTAATATCTCTTACAGGTTACTTTAACCAATGCAGTTCACCTTTTTCAAATATCGAATATTTGGGTACTTGATACTGATTAATAAGAAAGTTAGTCTAAATGAGAATAAGTCATGTGCAATGTGTGATGTCAATAATATGATTTGGGAAAGAGTTGTGTAGATAATGTTTTTGAAATTGTCAATTTTATGTTTCTCTGAAGAATTGATGAGATTTCATTGAAACTATCTGTTTCTGTTAATTCTATCCCTAAAATATTGTTAATAAATGCTGACTTGATAAATGAATCCTTTTTCTCAAACTGATACATTTGATTTCAAATACTTTCAAAATATTGTTTTATATTAATTTTAATATGTGAATCTAAGTATGAATATGCCACCTGATATATAATTCAGGGCTTGTGCTATATTCCATTACTGATTTAATTGCTTTAGAAATCTACTATTTTAATGATTTTCTTGAGACTATTCAACAGTGTGTATATAGCATCGCTTCATTTTAAGTATTGTTGTTTAGGCTAAAAACAAATCATTAGGTTTGTAGAATTAGATTTCAACACTAACCATTTATAAAATATTTAGGTTTTAGTCCTTAACATTTCTTGGATGTATCATGTTTACTGGTTGGGCCAATTTAATGGTATAGAAATGTTTTCTCTCATCACGTGTCATTTTATTTACAACCAGGCTGTTAAGACTGTGGCCACACACAAGACCGCCTGTCTTAATAAAGCCTGTCTTGGAGCACAATGTATTTGTTCTCACAGGGCTGAAATCAATTCACCTGAAAAGAACTGCTAATATTGGATAAATAACTGGAGATAATGAGATCTATCCTATTCACAGTGAAAAAAATAGCCAGAGAGTTATAAATTTAAAAGCAAGTTTGTTGATATTCAGTGCCTCTCTCCATCTTAAACTGGTCTAGCTATTGGTATATTAGATGGCGAGTGAGAATCTTTCAGAGCCAGAGAGGCGAACTGGCTGGCGGTGCTGGGAAGCAGTGCAAGAGCAGCAAAGTTCAATCTCGCCTGCCAATCAGGGCAGGGAGCAAAGAAAACGTGTGGACTTTTATTTGTAAGAATCAAAATGCAAAAAGCAGTTTGACATTTAGAAATAACTTAATGCTCAAATTAGATCTAATAAAAATAAGTGTGCAGATTGCTCTTGGAGACATTTAAGAATACATTTTTATTTGTTTTTACAGTCTAAATAGAATCATGAAGAAAATATTAAGGTATCTACTTAGCACTATCTTGAATATTTCTGCTGGAATATTACCGTGTAGTCACGTACAGATGGTCTTACTTCCAAACAAATGTAATCATTTTCTTGATTTCTTTCCTTCTTTTGAATATTTCCCCAAAGGCAATATAATATTTTCTTAAACAAATTTAACTAGAAATCGAGTGAAATTAACACTTCAAGTGGGCTCCCATGCTCAGATTCACTGTTACCTAAATTAGCTTGGTAATAATATTTTAATAATAAACTAAACTTGAATGAGCATTAAATCTCACAGAAAATAAGTTCTAATGTCATAGAGTCATCTGAGCTATAATATTTTTCACCATATCAAATGTAGTTCCTACCCTACTCCCCCACCGAGAAGCATTAACACCTATGTAAACCAGACTTTCCACTATGTTTCTATGAAACTTTCAGAAGAAAAGCCAGAATTATAATACATTCTATTTACACTAATATAAATATGTTTTCAATTCTTTCCCATAGTAACTATTCCAAAACCTGGAGTAAATGACTTAAAACATATTCAAGTTTTAAATGCTTCTGGTAGATATCGTCAAATTGTTGTCCTATTATTTTTATTGAAATATATCGGAATGAATAATCCTTCGAAGTCCTTATTTCACATCTTTTTACTATAAACAAACTTTGAATAGAGGCCAAAGTGGGAAGAATTTTACAAAGAACACCATTTTGTAGCCACCTGGATTCTACTGTTATAATATTACAACACTTGGTTTAGCAGATTTTTAGCCATCTATTCTTTTCATCTCTATTAATATAACTTTTTGGTTTATTTAAAAGTAAAATCTGTAGATTGTATATACATTTTCAACAGATCCTTCATTAAATTCACCAAAGATCAAGTTTTAATTTCTGTTGTTAATATTTGCATGCAATTAAATGTACTGTGTTTTGATGATTGTATACACCTATATGTCAAGAACTGTCAAGGGTCTCTCAGATTGTACCCTAATTACAGGGAAACAGGTTTAATGGATGCTGGTAGAAAACATTATAGTCATTATGTAGAAAAACACATTGTTTATTACTCACAGCAACAACAGCATCTAGGGTGACATTACTCGTTTTGGTCCCCTAAGCCCAGACTCCCTCATGAAGGACAGGTTACTCTTGCAGACATAGCGAGTTGCATTAAAAGGAATCCTGAATAAAAGAAACCTCAAACTTTTAAAGGGGCTGCTAGAAAATGTTTGCCAACTTTTTCCAGAGATGGAGATATTAAGTTATTATGTTGGACAGAAAACAAATCTATCTTCCCTGAAGATAGAGATATTATCTCTATTGTCCAAGACTGTTTACTATATGAACATTCTTGAAAAAATAGTATGTAACAAAACATTGTCAAAACTTTTGCTAAGAAAGTACAGAGAAATGGGAGGGCATCCAAGGAGAATTGTCTCTTATAATATGTAATCTTTGGCTGTTGTGCACTGTATTGATTTCCAATGAATTGCTTTTTATACATATTTACATATGCCATTTATCAAACAGTCCAGTTAATCTGGCCAACATGATCTATGATTTAAAAAAGTTTGATTTGTTTATGCACCATTTAATTATGTCTACCATCAACAGATCTAAAAGCAGCGTGAGGAGGCCAGTTGTGACCTTCTCCACACCCCTTAAGGTCCAAGTGAAAAAAATCCCATAAATGCTCAAGACCTACTGTCAAAGGCTAGGTGCTTTCTTTTTAATTTTCTGTATGGACTTTATCCACTTGGCCCAAGGCAATAATTCAGGTAGGGCAGCATGCATTTATAATTACTCAAACTTCATCTTAGCCCACAAGAAATAAGAGTGGGGTACTTCCATCATCCATGACTCCTCTGGCTAGGGAATTGAGGCTGAATGAATGCCTTCCAAATCAAGAAGATCTTCTTTAAACACATCCCTTTCTCTTACAAAAGGATGTTCGCTCTTTAAGTGTACGTCACTGTAATTTAGGGAGGGAAGCCAGTTGAACCATGAATACTGGAAAAAAACTACAATCCTGAAAATGTACATGACATGCTGGAAAAGAAAGTGTCTCTACTTTTTGGAGTCCAGAGTGGGACTTAACAACATTCATGGGAAGAAGACCCTGAATGCCTTTGATTTCCGAAGGCAGCCAACCCCCACTGTCCTGGGTGGAGTCATACCACCTATCATTCTCATTTCAGTTTATGTGCTCCTAGCAGACAGTGATAGTCCTGGTGGCTTCTTTAGAACAGGTACTCAGGAAAGGCAGGCTTTGTTAAATAAATAAGGAGTGTCAAACTCATTTTCACCAGGAGCCACATCAGCCTTACAGTTGCCTTCAAAGGGCCGAATGTAGTTTCAACTCCCTAACAGTTAAGAAGCAGTAGTTACATTTATACAGTCCTGAAATTATTTCAGCCCTTTGAAAGCAACCTCAAGGCTGATGTGGCCCCTGGAGAAAATGAGTGTGACACCTCTGAAATAGATGCTTTGACACGGGGACACAGGGAGCTCATGTTTTCTCAACTTTGAAGTAGTCAGGCTCACTTCTCCAAAATATCCCCAAGCTGCTGCTATACCTCAGCACAGGCTGTGAAAAAAAGTGATTTTTGAAACAAAGAAACAAAGAAAGAAAAAACCCCAGAAGTTAACTTGCAATTTCTAAAAATACAAAACATCCAAAAGATTCTATGAAAGAACTATGTATTCCCGTTAATCTCAATATATATTTATTTCTTTATAACTCTTATTAAATTTTTATACACGTAGATTCTGCATATATCATATTATAGTTATACATAGCAAATTCAATATTCCAGAGAGGAACTTTATCTTACTTTGTGATTTCTGAGATTTTTCGAATTTGTGATTTGATCTCTGCTATGAATATTGGAAGTCACCAGCTATTATTTCTTCACGTAAATTTTTTGCAACATTCTCTCTATTTTCTCTTTTGTTAATTCCAATTACATGCATGCTGTCATGTTTGATAATTTTCTATAGCTTTTGGACATAATGTTCTGTTTTTAATATTTTTTTACTCTTTTAATCTTTCTGTTTTAGAAAAATAATTTATTTTGATGTATTATCAAGTTCACTGATTTTTCCTTGGTTATGTCTAGTCTACTAATGGACCCATAAAACACATTTTTTATTTATGTTACTTTGGTTTTGATTTGTAATAATCCATTTCATTCATTTCTTAAAGATTTTGTTAAAAAAAGACACATGAACCAATAATTTTTGACAAAGAAGCCAAAAACATACACTGGAGATAAAAATGCTCTTCAATAATAGTTGTTGGGAAATTGGACAGCCACATGCAAAAGAATAAAAGTAGACTGCCATTTTTCCCCGTACACAAAAATTAATTTAGAATGGATCAAATACCTGAAACAATAAATTACATAGAAGAAAACATGGGTACTAAATTTGTGGAGTTTGATCTTAGTAAGGATTTTATGAATTTAAACCCAAAAGCAAGAGGCATAAAAACAAAAATAAATGAATGGAACTATCAGACTAATAAGCTTCTAAACAGTGAAAAGAAACACCAACAAAACAAAAAAGCAACCAATTGAATGGAGAATATATTTACAAATAATGCTTCCAACAGGGGATTAATAACCAAAATATATAAATAGCTCATGCAATCAACACCAAACAAACAAACAATCACATCCAATTTAAAAAATGAGCAGAGCCATGGCCAGTGTACCTTAGTTGGTTGGAGCGTCTTCCCATAACCAAAAGATTGCAGGTTTGATTCCTGGTGGGGACATACATGGGTTGTAGGTTAAATCCTCAGTCTGAGAGCATATGATCCCTGGTTTTGTGTGTGCGAGAAGGCAGCCAGTCAATACTTCTCTCTCATATTGATGTTTCTCTCCCTTCCTCTCTCTAAAAAAATACTTTGAAAAAAATGCCCTTGGATGAAAATTGAAAATATTAAATTAAAAATGATCATAGAAGAAAATGGAGAGTGTTATGCTAAGTGAAATAAGCCATGTGGTGAAAGACAAATACCATGTGATCTCACGTATAAGTGGAACCTAATCAACAGAACACACAAGCAAGTAAAATGTAACCAGAGACATGGAAATAAAGAACAACTGACAGTGATCAGAGGGGAGAGGGATGGGGCTAACAGAGAAAAGAAGGGAAAGGGACAAGTCAAAGAACATGAATAGAGGACTCATGGGCATGGACAATGAGGTAGGAATTGCCTGAGGGCATAGGGCAGGGGAGAGCAACTAGGAAAAAGTTGGGGGAACTGTGACTGAACAACAGTAATAATTTTAAAATATTAAAAAAAGAAAAAAAAATGAGCAAAGGACCTGAACAAACATGTCTCCCAAGAAGACTTCCAAATTAAAGATGTTCAACTTCACAAAGTATTAGGGAAATGCAAATCAAAACTACAATGCGGTAACACATCACACCTTATTAGAATGGCTATGATCAATAAGGCAAGTAATAACAAGTGTTAGAAAGGTCGTAGAGAAAGAGAAATTCTTATTCACTGCTGGTGGGAATGTAAGCTGGTACAACCACTATGGAAAACAGTATGGAGGCTCCTCAAAAAATTAAGAAAAAAGTTACCGTGTGACTGAGCAACTCCTCTTCTCAGTATCTAACAAAAAAATTGAAAACTTTCATTTGCAAAGATAAATGCTCCCCTGTGTTCATTGCATATTCACAGTGGCCAAGACGTAGAAACAAACTGTCCTTCAGTAGATGATTGGATAAAGAAAATATGATACGTATGTAAAATAGAGTACTATTCAGCTGTAACAATAGATGAAATATTGCCATTTGCAATGACATGGATGAGTCTTGAGAATATTATACTAAGTGAAATGAATCAGAAAGAAAGTCAAGAACCATAGTATTTCACTCATATATGGGATATAAAACTGAAAGGAACAAATGAGCCAACACAAAAAACAAATGAATAAAAACTCATGGTACAGTGGGTAGCATAGAGAAGGCAGTTGTCGGGGTTGAAAAAGGTAAAAGGGGTCAAACATAGGGTTACAGAAGTAGATCTGACTTTGGTAATGGGCACACAATGTAATATACAGATAATGCATTATAGAATTGTATGTCTGAAACCTACATAATTTTATTAACCAATGTCACTCCAATAAATGTAATTTACAAAAACCGATAGAGAAAAAGAAACAAGATAAGACCTCTGGTGATAGGCATCTGGTTGTATATGTAATATTCTTATTCCGTTACACCTTTTCATGCATTATGTAGTTATTTTAAATTCCTCTTCTAATAATTTCAACATATAAATGATTTTTATTCTGGTCTGTTTTGTGACTACATTTGTGTCTCTTTTGCTTTATGATAAGTATTTTTCATTATAATTATTTTTATTTTGGAAAGTTTTATGAAGTTAATAAATGGACTCAAAGAAAAAGATTGTGAGTTTTCTTCATGAATATTCTTGGTTTATGGTGCTGGAATTTTTGTTAATCAATTCAGGAGGTTGCATGTGTTTTAATTTTATTGTTATGGTTACCAAGAATAAAGTTTATTGTTAGATTGGGCAAAATGGATTCAAATTCCTATAATAAAACCATATTTTCAAGGGGGGTAAAAGGTAATGGAAAAAAACACTGCACCTCATAAAATACTTATGAACCATAGTTTGTATTTCTGCATGACTTCCTATAATGTTTTCAGTTATTTTGAAATTATACTTTATTTTTACTTAACTATTGATTTATTCTTAATTTTTATATTTCTTCCTCTTATTATTTTTGTGATTACCAATACCATAACTGAATCTATTTATTTTAACCTAACATGTATAATACAGGTGATATAATTTTCAGGTAGTTCTTTATACTCTTTGGTAATAAATTTAATCTTTTTTATGAAAACAATTTTTTAGAATATTTTATATTCCCCAATACCTCTAAAAAGAATAATCTTTTGAAATATAAATAACCTCCAAATTATTTGGAAGCTTAATATTTTCTATTGTTTATATGAATACATTAAAACTTTATGGTTCTACATCTAAAAGAAGAAATCCTTAATGTTGACTTCAGGTTTATTGACATATAAGTTGATCTTATATATTAGCATTTTACTCAAGAGCTATATATATTATCATCATATAATATTGTCTCGTATATATGTTCTTATATTGTATATATGCTTGCATTTATATTTAAATGTTGAACAATATTTAAGCATGCATTTTGGTTTTCTTGAACATGAGTAATATAAACTTATTCAATATAAATTTCTACATTAAAAGCTTTACATCTAAATTATTTTAATAGTGCTGTGTTGTTTTATATTTTAGTAAATTTTGAGTCACATATAATTTTTATTTGCTGATAAGGCATTTATATGTTTGGCATCAAATTATTAGAATTTTTAGTTTTTAAATATTATTATTGTTTTAATAGTTCATTTTTATTGTATTTTTTCAAATACCAATTGTTCTCCCATACCCTCTCTCACCTCTACCCACCTCACTCTCCCCAGCAATCACCACACTGTTGTCCATGTCCATGAGTTCTTTTTCTTTTTTGCTCAGTCCCTCAACCCTTTCAAACCCTGCTCAGAGCTGTCGGCCTGCAAATTTTGATCTCATAATTTAAGAGTCATCTCTTTTATAATAAACATACATTATACTAATTTTCAATGGCTTTTGAGTTGAATATTTTGAAAGTTTCTTTTATCATTGAGTTCTATCTCAATTCTACTTACTCTTTATTCTACATTAAAACAATAAATAATTCTGATCTGGATATGTGTATTATCATGTCACATGTCTCTTTAGGTTGATCACCCAGTTCATGAGAAACATTTTCTAATTTGCACATATTTACAGGTAGCAGTGTTTCTAAAAATTATACTACTGTATAACAAGCATTTCCCACAATCCAAAGTACAATAAGATTTTTTCAGTTTCATGTAAGCTTTTAAAATCAGTTCCAAAATCCACAATTTTGTTTACAGTCTCTTCAAGGAGTGTGAACCTGTACTACCATTTCCTCTCTTCCAGCCCCCACTCACTGCTTGGTCCCAAAGCCATCCCCGTATTTTAGGCAGTTTTATGCTAATAAAATCTGTGTTTATTATCTGTTGATGCACAGTGGTCAACAATAAATACAGAGTATCTTTCAGTTTCTGGGAGTCAAGTCTACAGAGTCACTTCGTTGGCAGTCTCTGACTCAATAACAACCACTAAGTAGAAGTCCAGCTGTCAACTGCAAGTGTAGGTTGACCAGAAAGCTTGGTTGAGGAGCAATAAACATCCAGGCTCATTTACATAGTCATTGGCAAGTCTTGCTCCTTTGCCAGGTGGCCTTTTTCCCAGTGGTACTTCACAATCCAGTAGCTGGTATCCCTCAGGGTAATCCAAGGGGAACTGAGAGAGTGCACACCAT
>PVKM010007901.1:0-40289 GCA_004027735.1 Carollia perspicillata | reverse complement strand
CGTGATAATTATGCAGGAAAAAGACAGGCATAAATATTGGAAAGAAAGAAACAAAACTATTTCTGGCAGGTGACATGAGCTTATATGTGGAGAATCCTGAGGATTCCAACAGAAAAGTATTAGAGCTTATAGGCAAGTTGAACAATGTTGCAGGATATAAAATCAATGTACAGAAATTAGTTGTGTTTGTATAGACTTGTTATGGACAATTCAGAAGTGAAAATCAAGGGAGAAAATTCCATTTACAATAGCATCAAAAAGTTAAAAATGCCTGGGAATAAATTGAATAAGAAATGTGAAACTCTGAAAATTACAAAACGTTGAGAGAAAGATCTAAGTAAACAGAAAACATTCCATATTTGTGGGTTGGTAGATTTAACATTAAGGTGGTGATAGTCCCCCAAATTCATCTATAGATTCGGTGTAGTCCATGTCAGAATTCTAGCTGACTTCTTTGTAGAAGTTGACAAACTGATCCTAAAATTCATATGGAATTATAAAGTATCCAGAAGAACCATTTCGAAAAGAATAAAGTAGGAGGAGTTATCCTTCATGATTTCAAAACTTATTTCAAAGATGGTAATCAAGACTGTGAAATTGGCACAGTGACATACATGCAGATCAGTGGAGTAGAATTGAGAGTTGAGAAATCAAACTCTTGACAGTCAGCTGATTTTCAACAAGTGTTAAGACCATTAGATAGAGACTAGTCTTTACAGCAAACGATGCTAGAATAGCTGGGTAGCCATATGCAAAAGAGTGAAGTTGGGCCCTTACCTCATGTCACATAGAAAAAGTGACTCAAAACGGATCGACAGACACACATGTAAGAGCTAAAACTTTAAAACCCTTGAAAGAAAAATTAGGGTAAAGAATCCTTAATTATGACACTAAAAGTATGGGCAACAAAAGAAAAAAATAGGTTAATTTAGACTTCATGAAACTTAAAATCTTTTGTGCTTCAAAGGACCCATCAGAAAAGTGAAAAAGACAGCCAGTAGGTAGAATGGAAGAAAACATTAAAAAGTCATATTTTATAAAGGTCTATTTAGAATATATAAAGACCTCTTACAACACAGTGATAAAAAAACAACCCAATTTAAAAATGATCAAAGAATTTTTCTCTGGTCCTGCCCCTGCTTCTCATCCACAAAGAATCCAAGGAGATTTTTTTGTAATGGAGGATATACAGTTGGGGAAATACACAGGTGAAGAGACATTTAGCCCACTAGGATGGCTGAAAGCCAGTGTTGGCAAGGATGTGGAGAAATTGTCAAATCTTATATATTGTTGGTGGGAATATAAAATGGTGCAGCCACTTTGGAAAAATAGTTAGGCAACAATTCCATTCCTAGGTATATATACCCAAGAGGAACGCAAACATGTCTGTGCAAAAATGTGTCCACATATAATTGTAGAAGTGTCATTTATGATAGTGAAAAAGCAGAGAACCCAAATGTCCGTCACCTGATAAGCAGATTAATATAATAGGGTGTATTCATACAGTGGGATACCGTTGAGCCATAAACAGGAATAAAGTACTATTATGTGCTGCAACATGGATGAACCTTGAAAATAACATACTAAGTGAAAGAAGTCAGGCACAAAAGATCCCGCATGAAATGTCCGGAATAGGAATGGTAGCTAAATGGCACACTTTTTGAAGTGATGAGAATATATTTAAAAATTGACTGGGGTGATGGTTGCACATAGCTGTGAATATACTAAAAAGCCAGTGAATTGTATACTTGAATAAAGCTGTTACGAGTCATTTCTGGTATTCCTGTGGGGTGGACCTCTGCATGTATGCATATAAAAGTCTGAGCCTTTAGAACAGCAGAGCTCTCTACAGTAAGCTGAGCTCATCTGTTTCTTTCCTCTTTTATTTTTGTAGAAAACATGACTACCCCAGGGAAAGAGAACTTTCGCCTGAAAAGTTACAAAAATAAGTCCCTGAACCCTGATGAGATGCGCAGGAGGAGGGAAGAGGAAGGACTGCAGCTGCGGAAGCAGAAAAGAGAAGAGCAGGTGAGTCCTCTACTGTTACTGATTCCTTTTAAAGAACTTTCATGTTCCATTTTAAGCCTGAAACCACCTTCCTTTATTTTAATTTTAACAGTATTTACACACGCACACACACTCCACAGACACCATAAAATCAACATGTTTTGGGGGTGGGGGAAAGGAGATGATGAAAAGTGGAATATGAGAATGAAGAAATCTCTCTGGGTCCCATGTCCCCACTGTAACCACTGTTTAATATTTCGGCCTGTTTGTTTTAGTGTATTTTATTTTTTTAAAGTTGTAACTTCCTTAAGATTTTCTGTGCATTTGTTAATAGATTCTCAAGTGGCCAAGAAAACATTGCCCTTCAGTGTAAACTTTAATTTGAAACTTTGTAAACACGTACAAAAATGAAGAACAAATAGTTAACTTCAAAAAATCATCTTCTAGGTTGAGTAATTATCAATAGTTTGCTTTACTCATGTCTGCCTGTCTCTATGTTTCTTTATTATGTAATATTTTAAAGCAAAACCTCAAGGTATATGTCTTTCAGGATAGCAGAATGTTATTTTCATGTTCTTTATGCCTTTTACTTGAATTCTGTCATTTCCTATGAGAAACGCAAGGAATTTTGTTTTTTCTCTAAGGTCAGTTGGTGTAAAGCCTTCCAAAATATTGATATGGTGGGATGTGAAATGCCATATCCTTGTTCATAATAATAAATTCTTTTGAAATGTTTCCTAGTCATATGTGTACTCTAATAATCCTATAGCTCTTCAAGATGGAAGAGAAAATTTCATTAATCTCTGTCACATACCTCATTAAATCCTCTGAAATTCTTCATAAATGGCCTTTACAGAAATGTTGAAAGTATCATTGGGACACTTAGAAACTGTCTGTCTTGTTAGTTTGGATGACAGTTATGCAACTTCCTTTAGTAATTAAGTCTACATCATTTTTGTCCCTACGCACATTAAAATGGATGTAAAATACTTCTCCAAAGTAAGCACTTTCATCATCCAAAAGTGTTAGCAAACTTTCCCAAAATGGGACTGAGTTCTTTCGAGTCTTCCAATGATGGTATTTGGTAGGACATTATTTTAAAATACCATTTTAACCTGAGAACATTTCCAGGAGTATCTGAGACTCATCCTCACTGTACCTTCCTCTAAAAATACTTAGTCCATCACTTTTGGCAAAGAAATTTAGAGACGCTTAGGTGACTTTTGGTGGTGGGGTCACGGTAAGGAGAGACTTTGGAGTTTGGAAGGACCATTTGACCCCTCACGCTATGAAAACTTCATAAAAGGCAGTCAGACGGAATCCTTCATACCTGAGAAATAAGGTAATCTGTCATAAATATTTTGCAGTTGTATTGAGCCGTCCTCAACATACAAGGTGTAGGACAAAAGTAGGTTTATAATTGTGAGTTCATGAAACAGTTTATTCTTGTACTGTTTATTACTTACTGTATTATTTTCTATAGGAACAACTGCAAACCTGTTGCCGTACTCTGTATACAGTGCTTTTGAGTAACACTGCATTAAATATTCTAAATAGTAGAAGTCCAAGAGTACAGTATAATCTCAGTGTTTAGTTGGGCTATAGATGTTTAAATCAAACACTATTACTGCTGTTACTTGCAGGGGGCAGGCAAAAACAGTTTGTAGTACGGTAACAGAGTTTATATTAAGCACAGCAAATTATGTTTGAGTTCTTGCATTCTGCTTTCTCATCTTTGAAATAACCACTTACTCATAAAAAGATGGGTTTCTTGCAGTTTTTTAAATTCATTTGTGTCTTATTTAAAGTGGAATCTTTTCTTTGGATTAGCTTCTGTATTTGTGGTAAATTTCAGAAATCACTGCAGCATTGTGACATATTTATATTCACATATGTAAATGTGAAGATGTGTATGTATGTATGTATGCGAGAACAAGTATAGGTCTGTTATAATCACCAGCCTACACTTCATATTTGGCATAAAGCCATTTGAAGATGCAGTAATGTCATTCTGTCATAAATAGTTTTCACTTTAAATAGGTTTTTCATGTTTACTTACCTGCCTGATGGCAAAATGCTTTATATCCTTCTTTTCATAAAGATTTTATTTATTTCTTTTTAGAGAGAGAGGGGAAGTGAAGGAGAAAGAGGAGAGAAACATCACTGTGTGGTTGCCCCTCGAGTGCCCCCTACTGGGGACCTGGCCCGCAACCCAGGCATGTGCCCTGACTGGGAATCGAACCAGCGACCCTTTGGTTCTCAGTCTGGTGCTCAGGCCACTGAGCCACACCAGCCAGGGCAAAACGCTTCATATTCTTAATGTATAAATGGCAAGTATGGCCCTATATATTTGAGTAAAAACATGTATAGTTGAAACTCTGTCATCATCTTCATTGTGTGAGATCTAAAAGTATACTTAGCCTTTAATATTTCTGTGATAAGTTTCTGGAATATTGCTCTACTTAAAATCTTAATTTTGGACTTGCAGCCAAGATGGAGGCATAGGTGGAAACACTGTGCCTCCTCTCATAACCAAGATTAAGGACAACAAATATTTACAAACAATAAAACTATGGAAGTCCAACAAACATTCGACCAGACCAGTAAGAGGGGCGGAGTCGGCAGCTGGCAGAGAGAGAATGCGGCAGGAAAACGCAGTGGCTAGCAGACCCGGGAGCACCGGGGAGCGTAGGTGGTGCGGAGCTTGCAGACCCCAGATGCAGGGAGGAGACGAGCAGGGCACGCAGGGCACGCAGGGCAGTTGGCTGACCTCCGACACACATTCACGCTCAGATAAACTAGGCAGAGAGGGCAGTGAGACGGACCGCACCACCCAGGGCCCCAGCGATGGGCAATAAAGCCTAAAAACACTGATTGAAAAGGTGCCAGGAGAGGCTCCCAGCCTCACAGGAGAGGTCGTTGGGGAGACATGCAGGGTCCTGGAGAGTGCATAGGCCCACCCACCTGGGAACCAGTGCCAGGGGGGCCCAGTTTGCTTGTGGGAGGCAGCAGAGGGGGCGCAGATCTGAGAGCATGTGAAACAGGCGCCATTGGTCCCTCTCTGACCCCGCCCCCACAGATAGCATCACAACTTGGCGACTAGGTTGCCCCATCCAGGTGAACACCTAAGGCTCCACCCCTCATACGTAACAGGCACCACCTGACCAAAAATGACTCAAACAGAAGAAAAGCTCAGGGCCCCAGAGCCAATACTTTTAAGCAAGCAAGAGATAGCCAACCTATCAGATGCACAGTTCAAAGCACTGGAGATCAGGATGCTCACAGAATTGGTTGATTTTGGTCGCAAATTAGATGAACAAATGAAAGCTATGCTAAGTGAAATGAAGGAAAATGCACAGGGAACCAAAAGTGATGGGAAGAAATCTGGGACTCACATCAATAGAGTGGACCAGAAGGAAGAAAGAAACAACCAAACAGAAAAGAATGAAGAAACAAGAATTCAAAAAGATGAGGAGAGGTTTAGGAACCTCCAGGACATCTTTAAATGTTCCAACATCCGAATTATAGGAGTACCAGAAAGGGAAGAAGAAGAGCCACAAGTGGAAAAGTTATTTGAACGAATAATGAAGGAGAACTTCCCCAATCTGGCAAAGGAAATAGAGTTCCAGGAAGTCCAGGAAGCTCAGAGAGTCTCAAAGAAGTTGGACCCAAGGAGGAACACACGAAGACACATCATAATTACAGTAGCCAAGATTAAAATGAAGGAGAGAATTCTAGAAGCAGCAAGAGATAAGGGGACAGTTACCTACAAAGGAGTTCCCATCAGATTGTCAGTTGATTTCTCAAAAGAGACTTTACAGGTAAGAAGGGGCTGGAAAGAAGTATTCCAAGTCATGAAAGGCAAGGACCTACATCCAAGACTGCTCTATCCAGCAAAACTTTCATTTAGAATGGAAGGGCAGATAAAGCGCTTCTCAAGATAAGGTCAAGTTCAAGGAGTTCATCATCACCAAGCCCTTATTGTCTGAAATGTTAAAGGGACTTACCTAAGAAAAAGGAGACAAAAATATGAACAGTAAAAGGACAGCAAATTCACAGTTATTAACATCCATGCCTAAAACAAAAGCAGACTAAGCGGATAACTAAAACAGGAGCAGAGCCACAGAAATGGAGGTCACATGGAAGGTTAGCAACAGGGGAGTGGGAGGAGAGGGTGGGGAGAAGGTACAGAGAATAAGTAGCATAGACAGTAGGGAGAAAATAGAGAGGGAGAGGGCAGGAGTATTGTGGGAAATGCAGAAGCTAAAGAATTTATGACACATGGACATGAACTAAAGGGGGGGAGTGTGGGTGGGAGGGGGTGTGCAGGGTGGAGGGGAATGAAGCGGGGAATGGGACAACTGTAATGGCATAATCAATAAAATATATTTAAAAAATAAAAAAATCTTAATTTTGTCATTTCATATGTGCCAGCTTATGTAGGGGGAACCGATAATACTAATAGGCTTCTTAATATCATAACAGTTCTTGTTTCATGCCTAGTTTGTAAAAAAGTAAACATCAATAAAATATAGATTCGTTTAAGTACTGTTTATTTCTCCAAAGTTGCTTTGTTATTTGTCTAGGAAAGTCACAGGCTTTTAGGCCAACAGAACAGCTACATTTGAGGCTAGTACAGGAATTGATGCTGGTAATTATATATATATAAAGTAGCTGTTTCTTTTAGGATTATCCTATTAGCAGACAAGCAATTAATATCTGTTATCTGGGCAGCACTGTATAAATGCTTGCTGTCCGTTTGACACTGACAGACCAAACTAAAATTTATTTTTTGGCAAAAAAGCTCTACCAGTTGATATTCTGATTGAGCCAGCATCTATAATTTTACACATATGAAAAGATGAACACTTTACATTTACTACTAAAATATTTGCATTAAAAAGATGCTTGTTAACTCAGTCTGAGTAGGAAACATAGTGTTGTTTTGACATTGTAAAAATAACAGTGATGTAGAATGGAGGCTTGCTTGTTGTTTTTAGTTACAAGAACTGCCTTGTGAAGTGAGCAAGTTGATAAACTTGTGGACAGCCAACTTTTCCCATTGATTAACTTGGTTGACAAGGTTGGGCAACATGTAAATCAGGTATACCTATAAAGATACAAGTCGTGATTGTTTTTGTAGTGTTTTTCTTTTTCAAAACCAATTTTTGTCTGAGTAATACAGTTGGAAAAGTTAAATAGTGCTGAAATACTTGCAACCAAACCAGCAGTGTTCTCATCCTAAGTAAACTGCTTTTTCAACCCTATTAACTGTTCATTGTGGCTTATAATGCTACATTTCTAAGTAATACGTGTATGTTACTATATATCTTTATTTATCAACTTAAAATATTTTTCATTGATGTTCTGTTGTGAGAGGTGGAGATTTAAGCTCTTATACTACTCTTTCTCTATTTGCTGAAGGAGGTGGTCTCTAGAGATGGGCAATGAGGCGAACCCTGTCAGAGCCTCAGCTTACTGCCAGAGTTTTCAAGTTGCAACACAGGGAGAGGGAACTGTGTTGTAAGTAAGCCTCCCTGTGTTGAGAAGACAGAGCTGAGAGTTTGGGGAGACCAAGGCTAATAGAGTTCATAGAGTGGAATGCCAGAAAGGAAGAGACCTGTATGTATAGAGAGAAGCCTGGGCTCTTCAAAGGGTTTCCTTGAATTTTCAGCAGAGTTCTGATCAGTCCATGTGTTTGAGGAAACTACCCAAGGCTAGAGAAAATATTATCCAAAAGGATTAGAGGGAGTAGTGTCTTGTACTTACACAGGGCTGAGAATAGCGGCCTGTGCCCCTAGCCAGACTGGGAAAACTCAGAATTCACAAGGCAATATGGAGGTTATTCAGGAGAGTCTTGCCTCATTAGTGGAGAGTAATTAGCCATAGGCTTAGTTCTGTTCCAGAACTACCTAACACATCATAAAAGCAAGATCCAAGATGATCGAGCTGTTTCTTTGTTACTTAGCTGCATACCAGAATAAATGGCCAAGAAGATTTACAGGAATACAAAAATATCCAGTATTCAACAAAGTCAAGTTGATTATGTCAGGCATAAAAAGATTACCAGGTACATAAAGAAGCAGAACAGGGCCATGAATGAGGAGATCAATCCGTTGAAACTGACACAGAATTAGAGAATGACATTAAAGCAGTATTGTAACTGTATTCATATATTCAGAAGTTAAGTAGAAACATGAAAGACACACAAAAGACTCAATTGAACCTCTAGAGATGAAAACCACAATGAGAAGAAAAGTACATAGATAGGATCAATGTCAAATTAGAAATTGCAGAAGAAAACATTAATTAACTTGAAGGGATAGGAGGATATCCTATCCAAATGGATATCCAAATTAAAAAGAGAGGTGAAAGCCCTTGCTGGATGGCTCAGCTGGTTGAAGCATCGTCCCATACACCAAAATGTTACAGATTCAGTCCCTGATCGGAGTGAGTGTGGAGGGCAAACAATTGATGTTCCTCTTTCATCCCCCACCCTGAAATAAACATATATTATTGGATAAGGATTTTTTAAAAGGTGAAAGAGTATACACATGTATGCACATGAATGGAAAAGAGGACATCACTGAGCTAAGGTGGGAACCCCAACCCCCTGGCCACGGACCACTACAGTCTGTAGCCTGTTAGGAACAGGGCCGCACAGCAAGAGGTGAGCAGTGGGCAGGGAAACTTCATCTGTGTTTACAGCCACTTCCCGTTGCTCACATTACTGCCTGAGCTCTGCCTCCTGTCAGATCAGGGGCAGCATTAGATTCTCATAGGCGCGCCAGCCCTACTGTGAACTAACTGCATATGAGAGAGATCTGAGGTGGAGCTGAGGCAGTGATGCTAGCGCTAGGGAGCGGCTGCAAATAGCAGAGAGGTTTGATTGCACAGAGACCATAATAAATCAATTACTTGCAAACTCATCAAAACCCTATCAGTGAGTAGCAAGTGACAATTAAGCTTTATTTGGTGGCAGGGTATAACAAAACCTTTCCCTCCTCCCCCGCTGCCCTGTACCCCACCACCCCATGGCAAAATGGTCTTCCACAAAACCCATCCTTGGTGCCAAAAAGGTTGGGGACCACTGAGCGATGGGACAACTTTATGAGAAGCCTCATACATGGACAATTGGAGGTACCTGAAGGAGAGAGTGTGGAAGAGAAAAAAATTATTGAAAGAAATAAGGACTAAAAACTTTTCATAATAATTGAAAACTCTAAACCCATTGATCTACAAACTCAATCCTAGACATGAAAACATGGAGAAAACTACAGCATGATACATTATAACCAAACTACTCAATACCAGTTGTGAAGAGAAAAGTCTTGAAAACACCCAGAGAAAACAGACATGTTAACAGCAGAACAAAGATAAAGGTGATGTCAAATTTCTCAAAGGCAACATATAATAGAAGCCAGAAGACATTGGAAAAAAACATTTGCAAAGTACTCAAAGAAAGAAACTGTTAACTTTGAATTCTGTACCTGGCAAAAATATATTTTTAAAACAATGACAAAATAAAGATGCATTTCAGGCATACAAAAACTGAAAGAATTCATCATCCTGCCAGACCTGCACTACAAGCAGTATTAAAGGGTGCCCTTCAGACAGAAGTAAAATTATGCCCTGGATTACTTTGAAGCAAATCCCAGATAGAAAATTATTTCATTGATAAATACTTCAGTAAGTATCTCTAAAAGATAAAAACTCAAACTTAAACCAGCGTAGTTATTGTACTTTAAAAAGTTAACAGTTCCTTAATATCAAGCCATCTAATCGATATCCATCAGTTTTTTACCTCAGGCTTTAGCAGTGTTTGATGGTCATGTCTAGATACATTACTTGATTCATTAAATGACCATTGCAGTGATGGTTCTAGTGTTCCTTCTGCTTTTTTAATTGGCTGATAACCCAGTCTAAAGAAGAGCTTTTCCTCAGTAAATTTTTGGTTTTCCTGAGTTACTAATCATATAGGAAAGAGAAATACTCGAGTCTTTCCCTTTGTTTTCAAAATAAAGAGTTGGTGACTTAGCATCTTCCAAAGGGACCATTGGAGTGTGAGGGTGTTTTAATGTTACTAGGACCTTAAAGTGTTTAGCATACTTCAATTTATTTCAGCTATTACTGTCTTCTGTCTTTAAAAAAAAAAACAATAAACCCTTGTGGCTGTATAGGTGACAATAAAGTGTACAATTTGATGTATTTTGTGAAAGTACCCCTATAATTAAGATAGTGAACCTATTTATTTATCTTTCCCCAAACTTCCTGGTACACCTTTGCGTAGTACCTTTTCCCCACCTCTGTCTTATCTCTAAGCAATTTATAATCTGTGTTCACTCACCACTGATTAGTTTGCATAAATGGAATCATACAGTATATATTACTTTTTGTCTGTTTTCTTTTAGTCAGCTTAATCATTCTGAGCTTTACTTACGCTCTTGCATGTATCAGTAGTTCACGTCATTTTATTGTTGAGTAGTATTCTGCCATATGGATAAACTACAGTTGGTTTACCCATTTACCACCTGTTGATAGTATTTTGGATTGTTTCTGGGTTTTAGTGATTGCAAATAAAGCTGCTGTGAACACTCATACGTAGCTCCTATGGATACATATTTTCTTTTCTCTGGGATAAATATCTAGGAACAGAATACAACGGTCGGGTTGTGTAGTAGTTGTATAGTTAGGAAGCTATCAACTATTTGCCAAAATAGGCCGTACTATTTGACCTTCCCATTGGCAGTGAGTGGAGTTTCAGTTCCTCCACATCTTTGTCAACATTTAGTATGATCAGTCTTTTTCATTTTACCTATTCTGGTGTGTGTGTAATAGTATGCCAGTATTATTTTAATTTGCATTTTTCTAATGACTAAAGTTGAATGCATCTTTTCACGGCTTATATGCTATCTATATTATCTACAATTGTGAAGTCTGTTTAAATACGTTTCTTGTCCCACAGGCATATATTTAAGTTTTGTACAAATTTTCTCATCCTTGTTCTATCTCTTATTTTGGAATTTTTCTGTGGCAGTGTCCATAAATCCACGAATCTTTTTCTCTTTGATATCTAATCTGCTGTTAATCCTACCCAGCATATTTTTCATCTGAAAAATTGTATCTTTCATCTCTAGGTGTTTGATTTGCTTTCTCTTTTTCATGTTTTTTTATCTCTCCTTATCTTGGTTATACTTTACTTTTTAAATTTGTGGGTATATTTATAACAACTATTTTAATGTCCTTGTTCAGTTTGCCATCTTTGTCGTTTCTAGGTGATTTAATTGATGTGGTTGATTTTTCTCTTCCTCGTGCGCGGTCTTTTTCTACTTTTGCATGCTTGGTAGTTACTAATTGAATGACAAGCATTGTGAATTTTACCTCATTTGGTGTTGGAGTTTTTTATATATTTTTTAAATAAGTATAATTTTGTCTTCTTTTAATGTTAATAATTGTGACATTGTCATTGGATGTAGTTAATCTACTTGGAACCAGTTTGCTTTTACATTTCATTGGGCTGGAGCAGAACAGCCTCTAATCTAGAGCTAATTTAGCCTCACTAATAAGTTACTGCCCTTCTGAGTATTCTGCTCAATGACCCATATATTAGAAGTTTTTTTCTATTATAGCCAGTCAAAACATAAACTATTATTTGATCTCTGTGACCTCCAAAATTGTTCTGTATCCTCCTCAAAAGTGGTTGCTTTCCCATTTTTGGATCCCTTCCTCGCATAGCTGCAATGATCGGCACTTAGCGAGGGGGACCTTCTGCAGATTTTCGGAGTTCTCTCTAGATTGATTTCTCCTCTTAATGAGCTGTGTTGTGGATTCTGGGTGTCTTGGCCTCCAGGCTCAGTTAGGGTTCACCCTCCTTGTGCTGCAGCCCAGAAATTCTGTCCAGGCAGTAAACTGAAGCAATCACAGGACTAATGCTTCCTTTCCAAAGGATCATTGCCTGTACTACCTGTTGTTCAGTGACTGAAACCCATCATTTTATGGATTTTTGTCTGTTATCTTAGTCACTTAGGATGAGAGGGTAAATTATTGCTCCATTATGGAGCAATACACTTGATGAGTAAGTGTATAGCATAGGACTCTTAAGGATGTAATGGAAGCCATCTTCATGGACTGCCTTTGGAGAGAACTGTTCTCCTTTGTCTACACAGATAAATGGGTGCTTTATAGTGTTCAAGCAGAAGTCATTTGTCACCAGTGGTTGCTGGACAGGTCGGGAAAGTCAAGAAGCCTCTCAGTATACTATCTTTGAGAGTTAGGAGGGAAGTGTTAAGTCATCTTGGTATCATTTTTATCCTTATTTCTCCTGGTGTATAGTGAGACTGTCCTAGCACCTTCACGTCACATAAAGGGGAGAGGAAAATGGTCAAGCATGCCCCAGCTCCATTTTCCAGTCTTGTCTTTTTTTACATGTCATGCAGTGTGAGGCCTCTCGGTCAGTTCCATCAGTTTTACCTCATCAAGTGATAGTTAATTGCAGTAGATTATAAAAACTGTGGAGAATTTTGAAATAGTTCCTCACCAGGAAAAGTTGGCACAAACTTTGGAATTTTTAAAACGATTTCCAAGAAGCTCCATCCTTACTACCTTTTAAGTGGGGTGACTAGTGTTTGGCTTTCAAACTCCCGTGTATTAGAATTACTTAAGTAACAGTCTTATTTTTCAGTTATTCAAGCGACGAAATGTTGCTACAGCAGAAGAAGAAACAGAAGAAGAAGTTATGTCAGATGGAGGCTTCCATGAAGCTCAGATTAATAACATGGAAATGGCACCAGTAAGTAAGATAATGAAAGAAACTCTTGAGTGTTTCTCTTATGAAAATATGAGGTTAGATCTCTTTTTGTTTTTGAAAAAAGATGATATGGCTACCAAAAGTACTTGGCATTTCATTTTTAAAAAGAAGTCATCTACTTAATCTCATGATTTACTAAATGTTTATTATAGTTTAAATAACATGCTGTTAAATGGGGTTAACTAAATTTTGAAGATTAATCTAGCTATTAAAACCTACAAAGATAATTATAATAAAACTATTCCTTAAAAGTTGAATAACGAGGGATATGTTAAAGGAAATCCCAATTGGTTATTTATTTCAGTTACAAAATTGGGTATGTTTATATGATTTTTAAAATTGGTTCCATAGCACAGCTATTGGAATTCTTTATTATAATCTATTTTGTAACTGCCTTGAGGTTACAAAAACAGATAAAAATTGTGCTTTATATAGAGCACACCTGTCTATATTTTTGGTTAATTAAAATGAATTTTATAGTATTTTAAGAGAATGTGATATACATGGTTTCCGAAAAAGAAAACCTCTCTTCATTTGCTTCAGTCACTCATTGTCTTTCTCTAGTGACAACCACTGTGCTTAGATTCTTATACTTTTGAGAAAATAAATTTTCTCCACCTCCTTTTTTTTTATGATGGCATATTATATACCACTGTAGATTTTTGCTTTTTTCCACCTCATAGGTCTGCAGTTTTCATAGACCAGTTTTCTTTTGGAATCAGGGGAGTTTAAAACACGTTTGAAATTGATATAGACACGGCAGTCACTATTCTTTTGTGGTGAATTCTTCAGTCCTTTCAGAAAGTTAAGCTATTCTTTTTTTTAAGTGGGTGTTAGATGAATATGAAGTATTTTATGAACTGTATTGGGGTTCTACAGATGAAACAATCAGTAGGAGAAAGAGTGATTGATTGATTGATTGATCGATTTTAAGCACATGCAGTTGTTAGAGTTGATAAGTCCACAGTCCATAGGGCAAGCCAGCAGGCTAGCGATTCAGGGAATAATTGTTGTGGTTTTTAGGCTGATTCCTTCTTTAGGAATCTCAGTCTTTGCTCAACTCATTGAATGAGGCCCACCCACATTTTGGAGGGTAATCTACTTTCCTCAGAGTGTACTGATTTAAAATGTTAAATCACATATAAAAAATACTTTAGCAGCAACATTTAGACTGGTGTTTGTCCAAACAACTGGATATTATAATGTAAGTTGACACACAAAATTAATCACCCTAGTCTACTCTTTGTCAATTTGGCATCCACATGTACAGCTCCTTAAACTAAACTGAGACTCAGAGACAGGAACAGAGTTGTACTACCCCACATGCAAGTTGTAATGCACTAACCTTTTCCCTGGAAGAGGACATAAAGTTCTTGGATGTTGTTCACTCTTCATCCCGGTGTCCTATAACCTAAATATTATGACGTCAAGTTAATGATACTTAAATACTATGAATGTAAAGTCAGCACATTTTGTTATGTGATAAGGGGGTACAAGAGAGAAGAAAACAGATACATGTATACACACACATAGAGAGAGAGACATAGAAAGACACGCATACATAATATATTTGTAATAGAATTATATAGATACCTTTGTTTGTTCAGGAATCAGTCTTTTAAGTTTCAGAGCAGTTAACTTTTCTGACCCCGAAGAGCAGGATGCTTCCTTCTCCCCGCGGGGATTCTTAAGTGTTAGATTTTGCTTACCCACCATTTGGTGCTTTCAATTCAGTGCAGCTTTCATCTTGTTGATGAAATGATACAAACTTTACTTCATTGACAAATAATCCTGAGAAGAGAGTTAACTACTAGTACTGGGGGTAGGTTATTAGCGGAAAATGGAAAAGTTCTAAAAAAGCAAGAAAATAGAAACTAAAACATTTTAATAAAGAAAATAGAAATTTTAAATAAATGTCAGGGTGAGCTGCTGGATTTAGCAGTGGCTAGAACCTGTGGTTTACGGAAGACTGCTCTGTACTCATTCAGTAAATACATATTGTGCATCTACTATGCAGCTCTCAGGGACAAAGTGGTAAGGTAGACAGGATCTTTGGCTTTCAAGGAGCTTATACTATAAGGAGCTTATCCTGGGGGAACCTGGGAAATAACTAAGAAAAATATAATTATCCGATCTCCTGTGTAGGAGAAATTGGGGGTAGCCAGCTCCCCTTCCCTCTTTGAACTGGGCCTACCCACTCCACCCCTTAGCCTACCACCACCCCTCCACTGCATTTTCCATATAAATGTTTTCTTTTATTGTTTCTTCTGTTAATAAAGTGAAGTGGATAAAAAGTGTGTGTGTGTGTTGTGTGTAGCTGATAGTGAAAAGGGATGGACCCAGCATTAAAACAGAGGGATTGGGATAGAGATGGAATGGCCCCTTTAGATCTGGAAGTCATGAGAAGCCTTCTTTTAGAATTTAACATTTAATCTGAATGACAAGGAATAGCTAACCCTTTGATGAACAAGGAGAGGAGGACTGATAAACCCTTTGTCTTAGTATTTACTACTACTATTTTATTAATGTTGTGAACTTTAAAAAAAATTTCTTGCCCAACCATATGATTATTAACTTGAGAGAGAGAATGAGAATGAATTGTCGATGTGAGAGAAAACATCAATCAGTTGCCTCCTGTACACACCCTGACCAGAGCAAACCTATAATCTTGGTATGTGCCCTGACTAGGGACTGAACCTGCAACCTTTTGGTGTACAGGATGATGCTCCAACCAACTGAGCCACCCGGTCAGGGCTGTCGTGAGCTTTTTAACAAAAGACAAAGAGTTTAGTTAGCTTCATCACCTTATTAATCACGTCATACATTTCTACATGTAGAGGTTGCCCTCTCTTTGTGTAACTCTTCTAGATAAATATGATTAACTTAATAACATAGCCACAATTTTTACTGTCTTTGTTTTCCTTTGAATTAAAGTTAAAATTTCTTTGTATTTACTTTTTGTTTGTGATCCCAGGGTGGTGTTATTACTTCCGACATGATTGAAATGATATTTTCTAATAGCCCAGAGCAACAGCTTTCAGCAACGCAGAAATTCAGAAAACTGCTTTCAAAAGGTGAGTTCCAAATGTTATGTTTAATATTATTCACAGTGTATTACTTTTTCACAGCCTACTGTTCGTAATACAGGTAACTTTCTTTAGAAATTGTCTGTCAACAGAATATAAGGACACATACAGACGTACAGTTGGGAGCCATAGCTAACTTTTGGGTTTCCTTACTTATTTGTGTGATCTTACCAGTATCAGGAAGAAGCAGCATTTTTATTTCTGAGCTATCTTATAAAAGACCGTAAAGTGGACAGAACAATAGGCAGTGTTCTTCTGTTCATTCATATTGAGAAACCCCACTCTTTTTTAAGAGAAAACTGTAAAAATATCACTTGAAAGGGCAGTGATTGTTGATTTTAATGTAGGCAGTTTATCACCGAAATTAACTGTGGATTTATTGGTGGGCAGGGTAACTACCTTTTGTATAATTAGTGTAGACTGGAATATAATACTGTTCTCATCTAGGCAAGTAAAAAGAACTCTGGAACTCTGAACATATATTACAATGTCCATAGTAAATACTTAGAACTGACCCACTAGTAGTAAGTTACAGTTGTTGGGAGTTATTAATGATAAGTTAACATTTTCCTTGAGGTTAATGGGAATGAAAATCTACCACCATAACAAAAAAAAAAAGATTATTTTTTTTTTTTGCATGACAAATTGTTGAGTACTTGAAGGCCATTATTATGTGCCCTTCGCCACCCTTCTAAAGATGTCTCTTTTCAGCATGCTGAGCCTTAGGGTTTCACACATAATGTGACTTTTTAAGGCCTTCACCACTCTTCTGCTTCCCCGTGTGTATTCGAGTTTGCCAGCCTCCTTTCTTAGAAATATGAGAACTAGAATGCAGTACTGCCAACGTGTTACTGCTCTGTCAGTGGTGAGATTGCCTTCCTGAGACTCTACGTGCCAGTGATGTATTCCAAGATAGCATTGGTCATTTCAGTAGTAATGGCATAGTAATGTTTTGTTGTATTTGCAGCAACAAACTCTTCTAAACTGTCTTAACACTTTTCTTCATGAATTGTTTTTAAGTTTTGTCTTTGTAGTCATATGGATTTTTTTTTAATTTTTAAAAATTCAGTTGCTGAGTTTTGCTTAACCACTGTTGCTTTATTGCCAACTTTGGCTTATTATTGGTCTTTCTGTATGTTGTGTCTGTAATCTAGCATATTAACTACTTAATCTTTATTATAATATCAGATTTATTTGGTGTGTCTAATCCAAATGGTTGGTAAAAAGGTTGAACTAGGCAAAGAGCATGTCATTAGAGCTATCTCCAAATTAACATTGAATAATCACCTCTTTCAGTAAAGCTGTTGACTTGGCTCAGAATTCCTAGCAGTACCGTAGTCCAGCTACCATTTTTCATGCATTGCTACATGAATGTCATCAGAAATTTTGTCAAATCTCTCACTGAAATTGTTATGCTGCTTGGTTAGGTCATTAACTATTTATTCACCCAACAAATTTCTACTGACTGACTTCATTTATAAGATGCTCTATTTATTATAAGTGAAAACAAGATTAATTTGGCAAGTCATCCTTGATGAGTTCTTGCTCTGGCTTCCACTTAATACTATGGCTGCAAAACTAAGTCCTGCAAACACACTCAAAATCTTCTAGTCCAGATTTTCTTTTTTTTCTTTTTCAGATTTTTTTTTATTTTTATAAGCGTTTGAGCCAAACTGACAACATGTGCTGGGAAGCAAGATCTCAAATGCTCCCCTAATCCAGTTCCTACTGACAGTTTATGCTAAACAAAAAGACAAACAATAAACCCATACACAGAAAAAGGGCTAGAAGGAATTGTACCAAAATAATAACAGTGGTTGTCTTTGGATGTTTTTCCTGCTATTTTCTAAAATAGTAGAGGTGGTAATTTTAATTTTTAGGAGTTCTGCCCATCATTGCCATGTTAAGGCCTATCTTACTGTGAAATCTTTCAAGCTACCACAATGTCAAAGTGACCAAATTCAACTTGACATTTTTTTCCTTTTTTTAGATTTCCAACGTTAAAGAGATGCTAAAATCGAGGGAGGGATATTATGAGGTAATTTTGAGCTACAGAGTCTTTGTATTGAAATCAAAGGATTGTTTTTCTTCTTTCTTTTTATTTTATGGGGACACAGAACCTAATCCTCCCATTGACGAAGTCATCAGCACTCCAGGAGTAGTGGCCAGGTTTGTGGAGTTCCTCAAACGAAAAGAGAATTGTACACTGCAGGTGCGAACCTTTTCATTTCTTCCCTCATATCTTAACTCTTGTAGCAACCTTACATTCTTTTTCTTATTTTTAATCTGTCTAAGGGGTTAATTTTTTTATAACGATGTTCCCAACAACCACATGGCAAGTTTCTTTGATAGTTTTGTTAACATCCAGGCCTGTCCTTGGTTTTACTTTTTAGAATTTTTGTCATTTCTAGTCATGTAAAAGATTATTTTATGATTGTTGATAATACTTACTTAATAGGGAATTACTGCAGTAGAGGAGCCATTATAGATAGGACCTAAGTGTGGGCTACGTTAAATTTGGTTTTGAAGGGTTTTTAGATTATACTTGTTAGCTTTCTCAAAGCTTTCTAGCATAAGCTACATTAGAGATTCACTAACCCCCATACCTGGTAGGATTAATCCTCCTCTTGCCTCAAAGCACTAACAGGATGATAGCCCTGTCAGGAATCTGTGAGCTTTCTGCTGTGTTAATTTAGCCTGCCAATACTGTATTATATATGGGTTTCAACAGGCAATTCTACAACTTCTGGACTAGGTAATTATCACAGTAAAAAGAACCACTCTCAACTGATTCTTGTCCTGGGAGTTATTTAGAAGTTGTAAAATACTACTTTAAAATAATTGGGTTGACGGTAAATTGGTGATTTTTCAGCAGCTAGACTTCTTGGAGTAACCAACCAACTTAGTTCCTCTATTTTTTAACAAATACCCGTGACACCTAAATTCTCACTTGTAGGATCTAATCTGAAGGGTTCCGGCAACTATTAAAATTGGTTAGAGACCAAGCAGATCACAAAATGGGGTTATTTTTCCAAGTAAATACCTGCCAGTACAAGTTAATCATAAAGATAACTTCCACCCCCTTGTCTGCTTCTGCCTTGCTCTTAAGGCCGTAGGGATGGGGGCAGTTCGTAGATGACAACCCTGTCCCCAGGTTCCTTACTCTCCAGAGTATCGTCGATCATTCGTAAGACTTGATGCTTTGTCTTGATATTTTCTCTCCTTTCCTCCCACCCCATCTTTCTGTTCTTTTACTTTCTTTGTTGCGGTGATGAGTTTCTTCCAGAGGAAAAACAAGAAATCCAGAAAAGGTAGAGTATTTCAGCATCCTGTCAAGTTTTTCTCCTCCAGTTTGACAGTCACTGATTCCTAAGTTCATTTGAATTAAGACTCTGTTTTGCTAGCTGCCTCCTGGATTATAATTCTGGTCTTCATCTAAGTCCAGGATCACCATCTTCTGAAAAATTATCAGGTTTACCTAGAAAGCAAGGAACAAAAGACTTTTCTCAGAAAAAAGGAAATCCAGACAACCAACACTGCAGAGAGCAGAACCTGAGCCCCTAAGCAACCTGCCAAGAGAACCAGAGGAACCAAATGAAGAGCCTTACTGCAATTTATCATTTGAAAAGCTTTTTAGGAAGAGGGAGGTAGGGACAATTATTTTGTTCATGTGAAAATATATTTCTCTCCTGTCTCTGAGAGTGAGAGTAGTTATGAGATACTGAATTCACTCTGTAATAGGTGTTTACAGAGGTCCGGTTTCTTAATGTGCTAAAGACAGATGATACAACCTCCTAGGCCTAAAATGATGTCAGAGAAATGTGTCTCCCCATCTCTACATTCTCCAGTACTCCCTAAACAGTACAGCATGTTCTCTCAGACAGTGCCTCTCCTGGCTAACACATGTAAGTTCTGTATCATTTTTTGATTCTGTAATCCTGGAACTTGTGTCTTTAAAACATCTGAAGATGAATGCCTTCAGAAATCTCTATAATTTGCTTCTATTTAAATTCTCAGATTCCACCCTTGTGCAAAGTGATAATTAGACTGAAAGATTGAGAAATGATTCCTCTGGAAGTGACCACCTCCTGATTTCACCTTAGCTGTCCAAAGACTCTGAGAAATAAATCAATGTGTTTATTATCTAAAGGTCATCCCCAGCTTTTCCTCTGTGCACATTATAGCACAACATGGTGTTTTCTCTCCAGTGTGACTAATGGGTAATCTTGATCACCCCGGAAACAGGAGGAGCAAGTATATTGAGGGAGACCTTAAGTCCAGGAGGCTTCATGCTCAAATCATTAGACCTGCCTGGGAAACTTGGAGGGCACTCCTTCCTCTGTCTTCTGGGAGTGCACTGCAATGTAAGTTGTCTTGGCCACTCCCACCTGCTTGCTAGAAATTCGAATGGTGTCTCTTTGGAATGAGACTTCTGCCATTTCTCTCCCAGGAAGAGAATATGGTCATAATAGCTAAACTCACTGGAAAATCCTGTGAAAAAACTTAATTCGTTCATTCCATAGGTAAAGGACTGTAAATCCTAGTAAAAGGTCTCTTCACTTCCTTTCTGGCTTCTCTTCTCCAAAGTCAGTGAGGTACCTCAAACCAGGGAGAGAAAAACGCCTGCTCTGGGCAGTGCTACCCAGATACTACTTGCCCTCAAACGAGATGAACATGGGTGGAATCTAGGATTTCGGAAGCAGACAGTACCATTTGTCTAAGAGCGTTTTCAAGCTCAGTGACATGTAGGTCTCAGACATACTTGAGCCCTTAAAATGAGATTGGTTTGCCTCCTAGTATATTTCCTGTGCTCACTCTGTTTTGTTTTTTGAGTCCAGGCCCAGCCTCTTCATACTGTCCTTTGCAGTGCTGACACGTTACATTCTCAAACCTTTTTTTTTTTTCTAAGATTTTACTTACTTATTTTTAGAGAATAAGGGAGGGAGAAAAAGAGCGAGAAGAACATCAGTGTGTGGTTGCCTCTCATGTGCCCCCTACTGGGGACCTGGCCTGCACCCAGGCATGTGTCCTGACTGAGAACGGAACTGGCAACCCTTTGGTTCTCCGGCTGTCAATCCACTGAACCACACCAGCCTGGGCAATATTCCCAAACCTTTTAAAGAAGCTTATAAAAATATTTAGTAATAAGTAAATTGCCTCCTAGAGCTCCAATCATTCGATACTTTTCTTAAAGCCATAAATTTGAAAAAGTTGGTTTAGTTTTCCCATTCCTGCCTCTGTTGTCCCTTCTAAAATCTTAATGTGATAAACTGCAGTAAGCCTTCATCCTCCTACGTCTTTTCCCATCTTCATTGACCCCTCTGCCTTCCTCGAAAGGTTGCTCCGATGACTCAGGCACTGTTCTCTGCAGAGTTTTATATCTGGGTTTATTTTTCTGATGTGAGCCTTTCTTTTCACTTGCTCTCCAGGTGAGCCTGGCATTTGCTAGGAACCAGAGTGGACCCAGCAAAGTGGCCAGCAACAGAGAGTCCTGATCCAAATGGAGAAAGGGAACCAGGCGTACCTCAACCTGGAGTGGGAAACTTGATAGGAGGTCAGAAGTATTTCAGCTTTGGATTTTCATTTTCCTTATTTAAGGAATTGAGCACCAGAAGGTAGAGACTGAGAAAGGGAGGAGAGAAAATATCAAATCTTCAGCGTGCCCTTCATATTGCAGTTGTAGACTTATTTAAGCAAGTTCCAGGTAGTGAAAAATGATGGAATTATAATTTATAAGCAGTTACAGATGCATGACAGGTCATTTCCTTGTATGATGCCATTCTTGGAACACTAAGAATATAGTAGAATGTAGTCATTTAAAATGACAAACAAGAAATAAAGGTAGTTATTTTTGCTACCATTTATTACCTTAGGTACCACTATTTCTTAGGGGTTTTTTCCATTCATCTTACTCATTTGTTTTGGAGTCACATGGGTACTTACTTAAATTACTTTTTCTGACCATTTCTATCATAACTTGATGTGATTATGCTGTCAACTCTGGGCTTTCCTATTTCACAACTCTCTTTACTGTTAATTTTTTTGTAATCCTCACCCAAGAATATGGGTTTTTTTTGTTATTGTTGATTTTATATATAGAGAGAAACATTGATTGTTTGCCTCCTGTATGCACTCACTCTGACCAGGGATCGAACCCGCAACCTAGGTATGTGCCCTGACCAGGAATCAGACCCACAGCCTTTTGGTGTGTGGGATGACACTCCAACAACAGAGCCACCCAGGCAGAGCCTCTTTACTGTTAAATTCTTAATCAGGGACTAGAAGCCAAAACATTAACCAAAAAAGTGACTACAGTACCCAGTGACAGAAGTTTATCACACACATAAATACATAGGTATAGAAAATTGCACAAATGTGGTTTGGTGAGTTTTTACAAGGTAAGCATTAAAGGACTCAGCATCCAGTGTGCATGTATGTTTTACTGCCTTGTTTAATGCATGAATATGATTTAGTTTTCAGTGGCCTTCTGATTGTTAGTTATTTGTCTTTTTTTTGTCCTGGTAGTGACAGAACTGATTTCTGATTTCCGTTTTTACCAAGAGGTACCTTGAATCTTTGTGTTCAGAAGTTATCATCATTTTGTACTTTTTAGTAATAAACATGACTGGTACATTCTTCCTTGGCTGAGATGTCCTAATGTCTAATTTTCTTCCATCCGTGTTCAGAGTATTACTCACTCCTAATTTTTTTAATCATTGTCATTTATTTTGCTTCTCTTTTTTATTCACTTCAGTCGCACCTGGAATTCTCTCATTTTCTGTGAGACCTTCGGTTATCAGACAAATAGCAGTTTGGACTCTGGCAGCAATTAGTATTCTGATTTCTTTTCATTGAAAACTCCTTTTAGTATATGCATTACTGACTCAGGTTATTGTTACCATTTCTTTTGTATTAGAATCACACTACAGTCGGTTTTCTCTCTGAGACAGATTGGTGTGTGTGCTGATCTTACTCTTTACAGATTGCTTTGCCTCCGGTTTTCGTTTCTTTGACTTGGTCTCTCTTCAGTAAGTGATGACTCTTTGTCGAACTTTGAGCTTGCCTTCTGCTAGGAAAGTTTGCTTTTATATTCACATTATATGTGTCCGCTCTACTAATAAATTCTCCTAGTAAGCCAAAGGAGCTACATTTTAAGTGAATTGTGTTTTCTTTTTAGTGTCCACTGCACAATCTGACACATTATTGGACATTTCTGGCCCTAGATACCAAAACTACAATTGAAAGATTTTTGTCAGTGTTATAGGTATGCTTAAGAGAGGAAGCTGTGAAAGAGGGAGACAGAGTCTGGCCCTAAGTAAATTACATTAGAAGGCTGTAATCTAGTTCTCTTTGACTGGCTGTGTAACATTACTCAAGGCATTAGATTTGTTGCATCTTTTTCTGGTAGTTTCCTCATTCATAAACTACAAGAGCCAGGCTTTTCTGGGTTGTTGTGGGAAATACCTGAGAGTATGTGAATAATGCTTCGAAAATGTGGAGTACTGTATAAATGTAAAGTTTCAATTCAGACAGATTGAAAAGGGTTTGAGCATTGATCTCGGTAGTGATTTAATTACAGGGGGATATTTGGTGGGTTTTAATTTAACCACGGTGCTCCGGTTCTGATAGTCTCTGCTGCTATAATAACAGTGTCTGTTGTGGCTACCAAACCACTTTATCTCACTTATATATGTCACAAGTTTAGGTTTCTTTGAACATCCTCTTTAAACGTCTTCTGCTGTGAATTTGCTGTCATTAGTGTGGCTCTGAGCTGTGCTATCCAGATTGTCTTCCCATTTCTTCCATCTTCCCTTACCACTTATGATTGATGTTTTAGTTTTTCATTTCATACCTGCCTTTCAGTGTACCCAGACGCTAAGAGCCAGCTCCATTTTTTTGATGACTTTTTATTGATCTCTCATTCAAGGGGCATACCACTGACTTTTCTTTTCTGCATATGAGCTTCATTAAAAGATAAATAAAAGATAAAGTGAGAGAAGGAAACAAAACTAAGAACTAAACTAAAATAGAACTCTAAGAGTTCATTTTTGTAATTTAATAGTTAATTCCTAGATTTCTGCATATGAGGTTAAAGAGTCAAGTTATTATATAGAGGTGGGTAGGATTTAATGTACTGGAATTTTCATTGGCCATAATTTTCTTCATACCCTCTGTTTACCAGTTTATCAACATTTAAGAATGCTCTTTTTAAAAAGTCTTAGTCTTACCCCATACCCTGGTTTGGAGCCTTCTCGTTTATTAGAAGAAGCTTTTATGCTCTGAAGTTGCCATTTCTATTCATTATATGCATGTTAACTTCTTTTATTCTAATTATCATTTAAAATATCTTTTGCCTTTTTCACTCTGCCTATATTTTATACATTTTACACTAACATCCTCTTTCCATTTCACTGTTCCCATCCTATAGAAATTACTTAATTTTATTTTTTATTAGATAGTACACATGGTTGGAGGCCAAAGTTACAGACAGCTTTATAGTGAAAAGTAGTGTTTTTCCTTCCCATCCTTGTTCTCCATTTACCCTGACCTCTCCATGTAGGTAACAAGTATTTAGAGTTTCTTGTGACTCCTTCCAGAAATACTCTGTACAATAAGTAAATTAATGCACACATTCCTTCTTAACCCTTTGGAGAATATAGTATGATACCTATTCATGTATACTGTTTTACATTTTTTTAAAATTTATATCTTGGGAAATCATTTCATGTCAGCATATGAAACACTCCCTCATTCTTTTTATGGTCTCTTGTCAGCTCTGCCTCATCTGAAACTTTAGATACCCTGAGTAGTTCTCTGGGCTTCTGAGTATTTCTTCTGGGAATTCCTCTTTTAAAAATAATGTATTTACTGGATAGATTATATGCAAATAATCTCCAGATCTTTTTTTCATATACAGAAAATCTTACTGTTATAAGTAAACAAGCTATTCTAATAAGATTATGAAATTATTTTTATCTTTATAGTTTGAATCAGCTTGGGTATTGACAAATATTGCTTCAGGAAATTCTCTTCAGACCCGGATTGTGATTCAGGCAGGAGCTGTGCCCATCTTCATAGAGTTGCTCAGCTCAGAGTTTGAAGATGTCCAGGAGCAGGTAAAAAAAATCAAACAGAAAGAAGCAGGTGAAAGAATACAATTTTTCCCTTTGTTCTTATATTTAGGGCCTCAATTTTACCACTTGGCCATGACAATCCATGATTCATTAGAGAGAGCTTTCTAGGAATCTAAATTTACTAAAATAGAAAATTTAATAGTGGATATAGGTAGAATTTCTCCTAGAAACAAAACCATTTTTTCTTCCAAACCCAAAACTCTTTAAGCCTTTAGATATACTTTTTAGACCATGTAAGTAGTTGAGTTTTTTATTGTAGGAATTTATAGTGTTGATTGAAGTAGCAGGGTTTTTTTGTCAGTTTTGTGCACAAAAAGACTTAAAAAATACGAGTTTTTAATTAATTTTATATTACTTCAAACTTTATCATATTTATAAATATAAATCACTGCTAAATTAGAATGAATTTCTTCTATAGCTTTATTGAGGTATGATTGACTAATAATAAACTGCATATATTTAAATTAATAAGTTTTGACATATGAATATACACATGAACCATTTTGACAATAAAGATAATTAATATGCCCATCACCCCCAAAAGTTCACTAAAACTTTCTGCATTTTTATTGTTCTTGAATTTTTGTTTACTAGTTGCTTTGGCAAGCAAGCTTAAAATACATTTTCAACCAGTTGAATAAGCCATATGAATCACTGCTCTATACCAAGGGCTGTGTGGAATGTTACTTAGGGAGACTCGAGAGGTAAAGAATATGTATAAGAACTATTTCTATCCTTTACTAAGATTACTACTATGGGTGTTCACGTGTCTACTTTATAATATTATTGATCTTCTATTTCATGACTCCTTGATGAGTAAACTTAGGGTTATTAATAATGTCGATTAACTACTGTGTAACTTTGTAAAGAATTATTGTGATTTGTTTGCATTTTTTGAAAGAATTCGAGAGAAACTATACAATCTATCGTTAATGAATAATTTTTTTCACAGGCAGTCTGGGCTCTTGGCAACATTGCTGGAGATAGTACCATGTGCAGGGACTATGTCCTAGACTGCAATATTCTTCCCCCTCTTTTACAGTAAGTTTCTAATTTTTTTTAAGTAGTAAAAATATGGGAAGTTCTACAGAGAGCAGTGTTTCTTCGGAAATTATTTTGGATTTTCTACTGGGATTTTTTTGTTATAGTTCAGGTATTTCTTCAGGCATCCTGTCTTATTCCAATCTCAAAATTCTACATTATTTGGTTAGAATTAAATTTTATTGTTCTGGAGAAAATGGTTTAGTAACTATATATGCCATCAGAGAGTTAATGTTAATTACATAGTTTACCATTGTATTATCATATTTGTAGGTTATTTTCGAAGCAAAACCGCTTGACCATGACCCGGAATGCAGTATGGGCTTTGTCTAATCTCTGTAGAGGGAAAAGTCCACCTCCAGAATTTGCAAAGGTAAAGATTATAGCTGTGGGAAGTTGGCAGGAAAAAAGTACAATTAAAAGAGTGTAGCAGCCAATATTAATACGAAAGGAAAGAGATAATAGAATTCTACCATTATAAATTTTATCAAAAATTATTTGGTTCTAGAGAAATAGGAATTTTTCTTATTTTTGTTATAATTTAGAATAAATTTTTGCTGCCTGTAAAAAGCTCTGAATTAATCTTTAAAGCTAGCATTTTCTATATCTACAATATAGAATTTAAAGTTAGGGCTTTAGCACTTTTGAAAGTTCCTTTGCCTCTTCGGTCTACAGTGAGGGTGTCTTGACAAGGAATCTCTCAGAATTGGTATTGTATTCAACTTTGCTCTCTGAAATTACTCTCCTGGGGCTCTCACCACCTCATCAAAGTAAACTGCAAAGCCACTGACAGCAGTCTCGAAGATGGCAATGCTACTCGGCCACTTACCACTCCATCTCTAGAAGTACTGATCACTCCAGAAGTCATCAGGTGTACTCCTTGTTGCTCTCTGGAGTTTCTCACCTCGCTTCTGGCTCGTATTTTGTAGAATTTTATAATTGTATCTTCCCTTTACAGGTTTCCCCCTGTCTGAATGTGCTTTCGTGGTTGCTGTTTGTCAGTGACACTGATGTACTAGCTGATGCCTGCTGGGCCCTTTCGTACCTGTCAGATGGACCTAATGATAAAATTCAAGCAGTCATTGATGCAGGGGTGTGTAGAAGGCTTGTGGAGCTGCTGATGTAAGTTGTCTGTAAGAACGTATGTATGCTCTTTTGCCCCTATATTGATCTTTTAGCTGCTGTACTCAAATACTAATTCATTCTAGTGATTTATTATACATTGGGCTTCTGGTTTTTGTACTTGTTTATATTGATGTCAGGTCTGTTTTTTTATTCTGAGGCTTCTAAAGAGCCTCTCACTCTTACTCTGTCAGCAGTCTTTCAAGAACATTTGAAAAACTGATCTGTGTAATTCCCACTCATACCTAATGACCTGAGACCAACCACTGGATAGCGGAAGGAATATTGCCACTAAAATTAATCATTCCTTATCTTTCTGTCTGATTTAGAGCTTATTCTAGACTGTTGTCATACTTTGAATTTTATTTTGCTATGTCTCTTTGTGATGCCTTTGATTTGTGGAGTGGAAGATTTACTGATAACATAGAGACTATATTAATCAAATTTTTAGATAATACTAAAGAAAGAAATTAGAATTCAAACATAATGGGGAAGTGATACAATTACAAGCTATGTGAAATTTAATTCAAGTAAGTACAAAGTAGACACAAAGCGTCACTGTCCCAAACGACATGCGGAATGGATTGGGTCAGTATAACGAACACGACACAAAACTCTGGGACTATAGCTGGTCACAGACTGGGTACAGATGAGCAGCATAATGCTGTTGTGAATTAAAAGTAGTCCGATGCTCCAGGAGTCAGAAGTACAGCACTCAGAATCTGGGAAGTAATCTCTTTTCGTCTTTACTCACTAGATTATTATGTATGTTAACCATTTCTTTTAACCATCCGATCTTAAAATATGTGTGAAAGGGGGGTGGAAATGGCCGGGAGGTGGGGAGCACTGGGGGAGTGGACTGGGATGGGAGTAAAAGAAAACTGTACTTGAACAACAATTAAAAAAATAAAAAATTTAAAAAAGAAATTACATATGTGAAGGAACTATCAGTTTTAAGAAGAATAATTAATCATACTGAAGAGGAGAGAAAATAGGATTTTTAAGGAAAGTTAAAGTATTGAGTTGGCCAGGAAGTCTGTTTAGTTTTTCCATAAAGGAAAGGACACGTTTTTTATTTTCACCAATAACGTCATTGATTTGGATATTTTGAGTATGTCAGCCATCTCCCACGTGCTTTTATGCCGATTGTTTTCAGTTAATGTCTCAGTTTGATTGCCATCAACTTCATCTGGTCTTACCCAATTGGAGCATCGTCTAGCGAGAAGTCTCCAGCACGAAACTTTGCAAACCACTTTTCACACATTCAGTCAGTCATAGCACCTTCTCCCTACACTGCACAAATCTATTTTTGAGTTTCAATTGTGTTTTTACCTTTCTTGAAATGTTGCCTATTTTCTTCCATCTTCAGTATTAAAGTGGCTACACAAAAATTCACCAATTTTGGTAAGTTTTTAAAAAACGCATGCTGATATGACAGCTGTCACAAATTGTTTTGAATGAAGTAAAGACAACTAAACATTGCTATAGCCATTGTATGGAAAAAACCAAACAAACTTTTTGGCCAGTCTTATATATTAACTTACTTGAAATAAAGATTTAATATTTGTCTTCAAATATATAAAAGGTTCTGTGGGGGGGGTTATGGGTTTTGTTTTTCTGGGTTTTTTGTTTGTGTTTTTGTTTTGTTTTGTTTTTGGATCAGTAAGTCAGGAGTGGTTTTGTGAGTTCACTGTTTGAAGTGTGAAGCCTGGCTTTTATTTTCAGATTATTTCAAGTTGACATATTTTCTACTCTAAAAATTAGGCAATTTATAAAACTTAGAAGTGCTATATAAATGTTAACTGCTGCTCTTCATTACCTCGGCAAAAACAGAGACCAAGTGAAGAGGAAATGACCGTACTAAAGAATGAAAGAGAAAACTTAGAATCTGAGTGATGGAATACCTAGGAAATATTATTAGGAAAGATTTATAAGGTCTTTTTTTTTTTACCCAAAAATACTAAATAAAGAAGAGACAGTTTTTCTAGGGGACACCCAACATTCCATCATCGTGATAAGGTTCCCTTAATAAACACCAAAGGTACCTTTCTGCTTTAAAATCCTATCAAGCGTTACTTACTTTGGATTGCAGCTCCAAGGAAAAGAGACTAAGGATAGAATTGTTGGATATAACAACATTTCTTTTTATGGTTGCAGGCATAACGATTACAAAGTGGTTTCTCCTGCTTTGCGGGCCGTGGGAAACATTGTCACAGGGGATGATATTCAGACACAGGTATGAATAAGTGGCAACTATTCTTTCCTTCAAAAATAGTATTATTTTTTCCTTCAAAAACAGTACATTGAACCTCATAATTAAGTGTCTATTGTACTATTGAATTTCATATTATTGAAGAAAATTGATATTTTGTTTCATTAATTCTTGTTAAAAATTAGGCAGCTACTTACACTACCATTACTATCTCTGCTTTGACCTGGTACTTGTAGCAATTTTGGGTTCCTTAAAGTTAAGTCCTTTAAGTCATAAGGACTTAACTTTATCCTTTTGGGCAAGCAGGTTTATTTCCCACTACTCCTACTTTAAATGGTTCTTGGGAGCATCACAAGTCTCCAGTAGCCTCCTTTCTCTGTCTCTGTCATCTTTACCTCATCATCTCTGATAGCTTCCTCTTTTTGTACATGTTCTCTTATGTGAGGAGTATCCTTCCCTTCTAGTTCCTAAAGTCACCCCATTCAGCTTCTGTATCAAGATACATCACTCACAGTGGATTATCCTAGCCATTTTTCTTTGATCTCTCAGATACATTGGTGTATTCCCATTTTCTTTAAATCATCTCTCTAGGGTTTTGTGGTATTGAATATTGGATCTCCTGCCTTGTTGACTGTTTCTCTTTAGTGAGCTCCTGTTTCGGTTTCTTCCTTTACATAATCCTTCAGCTTCATTCATTGATCTTAGTAATAAATTCAGTCATCACTTTTGTGTACGTGAATTAAGAATTAGGTTTAGCCTTACCTTAGCTTTTCCTTTTTTCAAGAGAGAGGGAGGAGGGAGAAAAAAGAGGGAGAGAGACATCAATCAGTTGCCTTTTGCATACATGCCAGCCAGAGACATTGCAACATAGCCGTGTGTCCTCACTGGGAATCAACTGGTGACACTTCACTTTGTGGGACGATGTCCAGCCAACTACGCCATGCCAATCGGGGCACTTTAGCTTTTACTTTACCATCACTGACTTTCAGAAGGACATTTAATGTCTTCATTTTTCTAACCTCTAAAAGTAAGGCAGATTGGATTTGTTCTCTGAGGTGTCTTCAAACTCTAAAATTTATTTTAAATTTACTCTGTCCACTAGGGAACTCATTATTTTCCCTTGTATATTTGGACTTCTGCTTATTTATGTCCCCTGTCTCAGGGAATGGCACCAAGTCGTCCGAGGGGAAGACCTGGACATCAGCTTGATTGTCTCCTCTCCCCCTGCTTTCGTCAGTCTCTAGGCCTAGTGTTCTGTCTCTGCTCAGCCTCTGTAGTGCTTGCATTTCTCGTGTCATTCCCATGTTACCAGAAGGATGGTCGTAAATTATAAATTTGATCATGTATAATCTTACCTGGAATTTATTTATAAAAAATTGTGTCTGTATTCTTACATGTTTAAACTTTAGTCACCTGCAAAGTACTCTCCAATTGATGCAATATACCTATCAAGACTTTTTTTCCACTGCTCAAAACAGTTTTTGAACTCTTTGATTTTGATGCCTTTTAGTGTTTTTGTTGGTTTTTGTTTCACATCTTCCACATCGGCAAAATTTTTCCCTTTGAGGTTTTGTTCACCCAGGGAAACAAAAAAAAGTCAGTCAAAACAAGATTGCATGAATAGGGAGAGGGGGACATGGGGGTCATGCCATTTTTTGGTTAAAAACTGCTGAATGCTGAGCATGGTGTGGTAAATCATCTATCTTGAAATGGGCAAACATGAGGAAAGAGTCTTCAAAAATTCACTAAAGCCAAATGCAGCCTCTCGTTAATAACAACACCACCTGGTGCACTGATATAGATGGGCTCCTAGAACACTCACCTAGCAGGGGAAGCCCGTCTAGCAAGGGCTCGCCATCCAGAAGTTAATTCCTTTCCCTTTCCCTTTCCCTTTCCCTTTCCCTTTCCCTTTCCTTTCTTTGTAGTCCCCCCTCATGTAATCTTTTTATGGCCCTCTATTGTCCTTAGATGACATCTAAGATCATTTAAAATCTAGTTGCTATAAAATGGTATGCTATGCAACGGAAGGAAAAAGCTCTAACACACTGATATGGAAAGCTCTCCAGGTTATATTGTTTAAAAAGAAAAACCAGAGTGGGTTGTGGAGCAATAGTGGTACTGTGGGGCTAAGGGGAGACTTGTTAGCCAAGCTGTGGTCTCTGGACACAGCTCAGACCTCCTGCCCTGGCCCCAGGGATCCGGTGGCCTCCAGGAGTAGGGGAACCAAATCCTGAAGGAACTAAATGAGTATTACAAGCAGTTTAAAGAGGACCCTGACAGCATCCAGAAGAGAAGGGTGTTGCACTATATTCAGAGATCCCTGATTTGGAGCCAGGAGCTGGTGACAAGAAGATCCAGATTGTTAGTCAGGTGGTGAAGCTTGTAGATAACAGGACCAATCAGGTGGGCAGTCACGAGGATCTCTTTCAGGCACCCCAAGAGATCAGTGATGCCACTGGCCACAGTGGCAAAGCCAGCCAGGCTAAGTCCAAGAACAAGACAGTCACACAGGCAGAAAAGTGCAGTAATGAAGTCTCGCTGACAGCTTAACAGTGATCATTGAGAATCCGGAGAATGCAGCTAATGATCATGACCGTGACGACATCACCTCAGGAATATCTACGAAGAAAACAAAGGCCCCAAAAAGAAGAAAGGCTCTAAGGCTAAGGCAGACCTTCCCATCAACTGAACAAGCCCACGTGCTGTCTGCGCAGTCAGGTCTCCAATGGAGAAGTGATCAGCTGTGGCAAGGACAAGTGCCCTATCCAGTGGTGCCATCGCAGAGGTCGAGAGGAAAGCAAGAAGACGTGGACAAAACCCTGGAGAAGTCCAAAAAGGAGAGGGCTTATAATAAGCAGGTGGCGGACCTTGCTGAACAGTGAGGAGAACTAAGCAAGTGTATTTATTACGTTGCCACCTTTGGTGAGGCGCAAGGACTGTGTAATGCATACCTTTAACGAATGGTAGAAAAGGAACCACTCCTTTCGTAGGGATGGCAGGGATTCTCTTTGCATTTTGTTTTCATTGGTGCACATGTGTAACAAAGGGATCTGTTGGTCATCATTTTAGAAAATACAAATATAGGTTTGAATTACACACACACACAAAGAACAAGGCACAGAATAGTGTGTAAAAGGGGGCAGGAAGGAAAGAAAAAAAAACAGTGTACATTATGTTAGCATAAAGTTTCTCTGGAGGACACACAGGAAACTAATAGTATTGGTTGCTTCTGTGGAGAACTGGGTGTCTGGAGTGCAGGAATGTCAGGGAGGCCTTTAAGTATATTGTCCTTTATACTTTCTATATTTTTAAACTATTTCCATGTATTTGCTATTCAAAAAAATGTTTCTGTGTTCCCATTCCCTCACCATCCTCTGTGCTCTGCGCTGTTTTTTCCCTGAACTAGCTCTGACCACACTCAGCTCTGAGCTTTAACACGTGCTTTCTTCCCTCTGCATGGAACACGTCACTAACCCCCCCTCCACCCCCGCTCCGATCACAGCTTCACTTGTATTTGCACTCTGTCACTGGCTTGTCATTCTTCAGGTGTTGGTATGACAAAATGCTGATTTTGCGGGGAAGCCTTGTTTGCTCTCAATACTCTTAAGTTAGGTGCTCCTTTTGTTTCCTCCATCATAGGACCTACCATCCTACACTGTAGTAACTGTCTTAATTACTAGATTATAAGCTTCTGGGGGGGGAAGTCTGTCAATCTTGTTCATTTTTATGCCTCTATAATCTGATAGTTACTGACACAATGTATAAGGACTCAAAAATATTCACTGAATGAAGTTCTGAATCTGTACATCTAGTTCTGACTTCTCTCAAGTCTAGTCCCATGTCTCCAGTAGCCGGTTAGACATTGGTGCTTGCATGTCTCACATTGGTCTCTCACCGTTTACCTTCTTCCCCCACGAAGCATGTCCAACTCTTGATTTTTCCTGTTGCAATTAATGATACAGCTCTGTCCACACTTGTAATTTTGCAGTCACATTTGAATCTCCATTGTCTCTCACACTTTGTATAGTAGATCGCCAGGTCTTGTTATTTCCGTTGTTACCAGATCCATGTCTTGTTTTGTCAGGTGAGTCGTTGCTGTACCCACCTGCTCTATCTTCTCCTCTGCTAAGCAGTTATCCCTCTCAGTGTATTCTCCCTAATAACAGCTTCATCTTTCCTAAAATAACCTTATTCATATTTATTTTCCTCTTAGAAATAAGCTTCTTTGATGCCTATGAGCTAGAGAACCTCAAAAGACTTTAAGGAATTTGTACTTCAAGATTTTAGTCTCATTCTTCCCCCACCAATAATTTAGAGGATACAGAAAACCCTTCTTTCTTAGCTTCATTGTTCTGGTTTTTTTTTTTTTTTTTTTTTGGTATTTTGTGGTAGCCTGTCTCATTTTCTCATTTTCAGCCTTTCTATCTGCAGTGTCCTTTTCTTTGCTTTGCTTTTGAAATTTTACCTGTTTTAAAAGTATTCTCCCCCAACTCTCTGTGAAGCCTTTTCCTGACCACTGTATTTTGCCATGTATATGCACACCTTTCTGACCAAATTTATATGTGGGTATGTGGTACTACCCACATGATATGTGGGTAGTACTAATTCCATATTTATATAAATGTTTTTAATTCTTTTATTTATGCTTATGCTTTAAAAGTATAACTCCAGAAAGCAATAATGATATCTATGTGCAAAATAATACCCTGGAATATGATACCAGTTTTGTTTCTAAATATAAATAAATTAAAAAATTGAATTAAAATGAGAGATTTTTTCCTGAAAGTTTGGGCCAAAAATGTGGGCGCACATTATACATAGGAGCACATCATACACGGCAAAACGAGGTGCTTCTCCCTAAGTGGTACCTCGAGCTTCTGATGTGCTTATTTTCCAGACTCCATGTTTTGGCACTTTAAAAGTTACTTTGTGACATCTTTTATACTGTTACTTATAAAGGTTATATTTGTTTCACTAAAGTTTTATTTTTTGAGCTATGTTAATAGACATAAGAAAGGCTTCCTTTTAATTTGCATTTCTTTCATTGCTTATGAGATCATTTTTTATACAGATTTCATTTGCTCTTACCAATTTACATTTTAAAGATAACAACTGTCTTACCTGTTGCGCTTCCCTCCTATTTTTTTTGGTTGTTTTTATGCTTGAAAAGTCCTTCACTATCCCAAATCCAGCTATTTACTGATATTTTTTCTTCTGTCTTATGGTTTGTCTTTTATATTTACTTTTTAAACCAGCTGTAAATTTATTTTGGTAACTGGGCTAAGTATTGATTTTTAAAAATGTTTTCAATTAATTAACCCCTTGATTCTAGTACCATCTAGTGAATAAGACACCAGTTATTGTAGGAAGAAAGAGTAACTTCATTATATACTTTATTTTTTATAAATAACTGAATTTGCTTTTGGACCAGATATCTATTCTGTTATTCAGTGATTGAGTCTTGAGCCTGCCATCTATTATTTAAGTGATAACAACTTTATGATTTCAGTTTTTGGTAGAGTAGATCTCCTTCATGTGTATTTATCTTACCTCCCTCACCTATGTAAAGTTTTTGATATCTGGGACATACTCTTTTTATCTTTGTATGTTATAAAACACCTGGTATACTTCATTAAGTCTGTATTGGTTCATTGACTGCCAAGGATAGGGTTACCAGAGGATTTAAAAATCTGAGACCACTTTTCAACTTCTGGCATCTTGATATATTACCCACCCTAAGGCATTTTAATATGCTTTGGGAATGGGAAGGTGAAGAATTAAGTGTGGCTCACTAAGTACGGTCTTAGTAGTTGAGAATGTGTACAATGAAACTGCTTTGATAATGTTAGAAAGTGATTCTATCTAGTAGTGAATTTTTTTTACATATATAAAATTATTTGTAAAATTTCAAGGGAAAATATTCTTCGCTTTTATTTTTCTTAACCTAGAGTTTTTTAGTTAAACTTTGCTTATTTTTGTTTGAATCATTACAATAAGTAAAATATTCAAACTTTTCCTTTTAGGTAATTTTGAATTGCTCAGCTCTGCAGAGTTTATTGCATTTGCTGAGTAGCCCAAAGGAATCTATCAAAAAGGAAGCATGTTGGACAATATCTAATATCACAGCAGGAAATAGAGCCCAGATCCAGGTAATTTAATAGCACCTGTCTTTAATTTTTATTGATAAGTAAGGTTTTTTTTTTTTTTGTCAGCCTTAAAAATTTTTTTTTGCCATTATTGCCTTGGACACCACTAACTTCCAAGGTCGTGGTCTTATTTGGTCAGTCAACTTCTTTTTTAAAAAATCCGACTTTAAAGAAGCTACAACTTTTGAACTTAGACCTTGGTATTTTCCTTTGCCTTTATTATTTGATGATTCGCCAAGATAATGAAATAGTGTACTATATCCTTGCAGTATTTTTTTGGACTTGATGCTACACAGATTAGCTTACTCTTGCCAAGTGAAATATTTGTTTTCTAGTGGACTGGTGTATTGGATTGCTTCAAATTTTCCATGAACCTTTGGGGACCCGTTTTTCTCTAACAGGGTTATCTGCCCTGTCCTTGTATCCTTGTATCAGTGGAGGAGTAACCCAAGTAGAAGACTAGCAGTGGGCCAAGTGGGTCAGCATGGGCCATGAGAAAGGCTGGACCAACAGATTGGAAAAGTTTATGAGACTTGGAGCTGAGTGGAGTCAGAGGTCATCTAACATTTTCATTTATATAGATGAGACAGGCTCAGCAAAATAAAATGATTTGCTCAAGAGCACCTCGAGTAAATGACAGGACCAAGATGAAGTGTCTTTCCGCTTAACTTTGCTTACTTTCCTCATTGGTATAATAGAAAAAGTTCTCGACAAAGAAAACATGGGTTAGTCATCCCCTAACAGTGCTGACAGGGACTGACATTGGCAGCGTGCATATGAGGTGATTTCAGCTGCACTTGATTGCCTGCTATCACCAGTCTCTTATGTAGAACTATTCAGTTTCTTGATAAAGGAAATGATGCTAAGGGGAAACATAAGGAAAGTAATTTGAGGAAGACTACTTTAGTGTTAGTATATGAGAGAGATTGAGTAAAATACTCTGTCCAACTGAAAGCTGTTCTGGTGATCTGGATGGGAGTTGATGGCTTGGAACAGGATGGTTGGTGGCAGTGCTAATGGAAAGGAAAAGGTGGGCTCAAGGCATTTTAAATTGAAAATGTAAAAGACATGGTGACTGGTTGAATTTAGATTAGATACATACATACAACCAGACAAGGAGAGCCTTCGTAAACTAGAGAGATTTGAAAGGAAACCAGATACAGAGGGCAGACGATATGTTTGAGGCAATCAGCAGACCTAAAGTAGGCTGTTGGCCGCCGTGGGCTGTGGTCCAGTGAGAAGGGAGTACCAGAGAGCTACAGCACAGTTGTCAGGGTGCATGCTGTAAGAGAAATGAAAAAAGCAGAGGAACAGAGAATTGAACTTCTATAATTTATTGGGGGTGGAACAAGAGAGGACAATAAAAGAGAAAACTCGAAGGGAAAACTAGGAGATTATAAGGTCACAGACTCCAGGGAGGGTGTTACTATACCAAGTGTGGCCAAAAGGTTGAGGGATAATGAGGACTTAACTCCTTGTAATTTATTTTTAACAGGGGAGGATTGTCATTAGTGAAACCAGCTGAAAAGTTGCAGTTAGTATCATGAACACTTTAATAAATATTTTTAATTTGTCAATTACAGTTGGCATTCAATATTTTGTATTAATTTCAAGTGTACAACATAGTGATTAGACATTATAAATCTTATCATTTCCCTTTCCATTTAATTTTTTTTCTTAATTTCAGACTGTGATAGATGCCAACATTTTTCCAGCCCTCATTAGTATATTACAAACTGCTGAGTTTCGAACAAGGAAGGAAGCAGCTTGGGCCATCACAAATGCAACTTCTGGAGGATCAGCTGAACAGATCAAGTAAGTACTAGCCAGGTAGCATCTTATAAATGGAAGGAAAAGTTACACTTGTCTCCCAATTAAGAATGCTCATTCTAGCCTCTTGGAAGATTGTTTTTGATTTCATAATTAGACTGAGATACAGATTTAATTCTTTTACACCTTTCCCATTCCTTCCTGCTGAAAAAAAAATTCTGGGATGTGAAAAGTAAGGCATAATGGAGGTTTGGAGCAGTAGAAATAATTATAGGAGTGGTTTCAGGCTCCTCTGGAGCTGCTAGGTCAGAAACATCTTGAGTAGTCTGGAGGATTACTGGTAGACTCTTTAGAGTTCAACTTAATAGTTAATTCTTGCCAGTTTTAGTTTAAATGTCTTCATTGACCAGACTTGGAAAAGAGATATATTTTGAAGTGCCAAATTCAGCAGAGGCAAGTGTCTCCTGAAGTACTACAGTATTCAGTGGAGAGAGAGAGATCTGTATTAGTTGGAGGCTTAAATGGCCTCGTGGGTAGCAGCTTATAATCTTAATGGCTAGAAAAGGCATAAACAGGAATAGTTATCATAAAAAAATTAAATCCTACCATTTGCAACAGCATGGATGGACCTAGAGGGTATTATTATGCTAAGTGAAACAAGTCAGACAGGGAAAGACAAACACCGTATGATTTTACTTCTATGCGGAATCGAAATGACAATACAAATGAACAAACAAAACAGAAACAGACACGTGGAAACCGAAACCATACTGATGGTTGCTAGAGGGGGTGTAAAGCACAACATCAGGAATATAGTTAATGATATTACCATAATTATGTATGGTGCCAGGTGGGTACTGGAAATACTGGGGGGAACACTCTGTAAATTATATAATTGTCTAACTACTATGCTGTACACCTGAAACTAATACAAAATAATATTGAATTTAAATTGTAATAGAAAAAATAAATATGGAGAGGAATCAGTTCCTTAGGAATATTGTATAATTAAATGCTAAATTAGGGGCATTAAGTATTTCAGATAGAAAGAAACAGTAGTGATGAAGAAAAAAGGATGGAGCCTAGACTTGTAACTTACTTTAACCTTCTTTATGGGGAATTCAGATGAGGGAAGATGGTTTCAAATGATTGTATGTAGGATATTGTTGCTTTGTGGCTTAAACATAGGCACCGAAGTAATGCCAGTTTTTAATGCTCTTTTGAGAATTTAAAAATGAAAAAATAAAGTAATCCTGACATGTGAGAAATTGATTAGGTATGGAAAATAAGAGGTAAAATGGTCAAACACACCCATAGCTGTTTCTGTAAAGTTCATTGTGGACAGGTTATTCATGGAAGACTTTCCACATGATTGTGTATGAGATTAGGTCTTTTTCAGCCTCCAAGAATCTGGTTCTAGGGTATAGCAAGTCATTGAATAATGTTTTGTTGTAGTGTAGAAACTTGTTAATATTAATGAGAGTATGGTAAAATAGGTTGTATTATGTCAGTTTGCAGAACCTATTGATAGTGTCGAGGGCTTTATGTATATACTGTGATTGTAAGTATGCCACCACCAGATGGCAGTAATGTACAGTACTGTAGAAGTTATTTGAACAGTTGATGTTCAAATTCAGATTTATAATTATTAATCGTCTCTACATTTTGTACAGAATCTATTTTCTTAATTGAAATGGTTAAACTGAACACATACATATTTTTTAAGCTTTTCTAAAGGACTGTGATAGTTTTCATCAGAAAGTATTCAAGGATATTTTGCTCTGTTAGAGGAGAGTAGAACGGTCACTACCCCTTTTTAAAATCTGGCATAGCTATTTATAATAATTTAGTTAGTTGTCAATATCCTAGCGGCTTCTTTTAACTAGATGAAATTTGCTTAAAAGATTATTACAAAGATATAGTCCAGATTATAGAATATAAACTTCGTCTCTGATAAAGATATCTATGCGGCTTCTGCTCATTGTTAGGAAGACAAGATTTAGATGTAAGAATCAGGTAGAATAACTTAGATAATATCCACAATTCTAGGTTAAATACAATCAAATATACACGTACTATTGTTCTTAAGAATGAGTGATAAAGAATGTTACCTGGAATTAAAGTGTTTCATGAAAGAGGTGAAACTTACCATTTAGGTAGAGGTTTGGCAGTTTTTTCGAGGAGGGAGAATAGCATGAGGGAAGTGTGGTGGAATATCCACAGTAAACGTTATTGGAAGAGGCAGATCAGTCTTGCTGTAGGTTAGAAGGTCTGTCTTGGGAGGACTTGGGGAAATAAAGAAGATGGTCTTTTGAGGGGAGAAAAGAGAGCAATTAAGATGCCATTGGCGTAGTTTAGTGTACAGTAATGGCCAGGATTAAGATAGTAGCTGTTGCATGGGATATGGATCTGAGTATGGGAGAGCAGGATCTATAGGACTGAGTGGCAGGCTATAGGTAAAGAAGGAAGGGGAAAAGTCAGAGATGACTGGGGAAAATGTGGGTGCTGTTGGTAAATATTAGGACACAGAGGAAGCAAAATCTTTTTGAAGGTGCTGGTTTTACTCATTTTTAAACATATTTTATTATGCTATTAACAGTTGTCCCATTTCCCCCCTTTATTCCCCTCCACCCTGCACGCTGACTCCCACCCTCATTCTTCCCCTTTAGTTCATGTCCATGGGTCATACATATAAGTTCTTTGGCTTCTCCATTTCCTATACTATTTTTAACCACCCTTTGTGTATTTTTACCTACCATCTATGCTACTTATTCTCTGTACCTTTTCCCCCTCTCTCCCCCTTCCACTCACCTGCTGAATACCCTCCATGTGATCTCCATTTCAGTGGTTCTGTTCTGTTCTAGTTGTTTGCTTAGTTGGTTTTTGTTTTGGTTTTTTAGGTTCAGTTCTTAATAATTATGAGTTTGTTGTCATTTTACTGTTCATATTTTTTATCTGTTTTTT